>PVKB01002857.1:0-47500 GCA_004027205.1 Ctenodactylus gundi | reverse complement strand
ATGTTTTCATTGTGAGAAAAAACATATAGATATATTTATGAAACATACTTATTAAAATATTTTTGTCTTTTTTGGTGGTGAATTGGACACAGGGCCTCACACCACCACCAAGCTACACCCCAGACTGCCTGCGTCAGCTTTCTAGCTGTTGGAATTACAAGTGTATGCCTCCATGCATGGCTTCCCTTTTTATTTTTCAATTTTGAGGCAAGTTCTCAAGTTGCCATGCTGCCCTCTTAGTTTTCCTGCCTCAGCCTTCCGAGTAGCTGGGGTTGCAGGCATATGCTACCATGCCCAGCATAATGAGACTATCTTGGAGCATTTTTGGGTTTGTTGTTTGTTTGTTTTGGTACTGAGGAGTGAACTCAGAACCTTCATACAAGTCTTTCTTATTTTATATCTTGAGACAGGGTCGCACTAAATTGCTTAGTTGCCCAGGTTGGGCTCATATTTATGATCCTACTGCCTCAGCCTCACCGAAAGCTGGGATTACAGGCCTGGGCCAATTGGCCCAGTGAGAATATTTTGAATACCAAATGTATTCACATGTGAATTGCTCCTGAACAGTCGACATTAGCATTTCATACACATATTTCCAAAAAGATTCTATGCACAGGGACAAATACATATACATCATGTGCCAAATTGCAAGGTTTTGATCAGTCCATGGTGCTTTGTAAGATTATACTGACTACTGGGGTTAGTGTTATAGCTTACTGGCAGAGTACATGCTTAGCACATGTGAGGCCCTAGGTTCAGTCCCCAGCATGCATACACAGAACACAGACACACACACACACGAGATACCAGCTACTAACATCATAACCATCATTCTGATGTTCACACAACAAAATCACTTAACAAATTTCCAACTATACTCAGTTAAACAGTTAAGTATCACATGATGGCACAGGCACATACTTATTTCTCTTTCTTTTTAATGGTCCTGAGGGGCTTGGGGGCATAGCTCAGCAGTTAGTGTTTGCCTAGCAAGCCCAAGGTCCTGGGTTCAATTCCCTAGCACTACATAAGCCAGGTACGGTGATTCACACCTGGGGAGGCTGAGGCAGGAGGACCGCCATTAGTTGTGAGGCCAGAATGGCCTAGGGAGCCTCAGGGGAAAAAAAAAAATACTGAGGATTAAGCTGAGGGCTTCTACAGTGAACTACAACCCCAGCCCTTTGGTTTATTTTGAGACAAGTTCTTGCTACATCATTAAACTGCCCAGGCTGAGCTCAAACTTATGATCCTACTGTATAAGGCTTCCCATGCTAGGATTACAGATGTGGACCTGGCACTGGTGTGGTTCCCTTCCCTTACCCCAGGCGATCTTCCTAGGGACTTTACACTGAGCTACATCCCCTGCCCATTCATTTATTTATTTACTTATTTATTTGAGAGATACTTCAGTCTGGTCCAGAGTTCACTATGTAGCCCAGGCTGATCTCAAACTCTCAGCAATCCTGCCTTAGCTTCTGGAGTGCTAGGATTACAGGCATGAGCTACCATGCCCAGGGTCTTACTTTTTCATCATTGTGACTCAATACTCGACATCCAACTTAGGAAAGACTTATTGTAGCTTACAGTTTCAGAAGGTCTCAGTCTGTTCATGGGTGGAGAGCTGGAAAATGGTGGAATCACACGGTAGAGCACGACTTGAGCCAGAGGTGGACCCAGAGCTCTAGAAGACAGAGATCCTCACAGCAGCAAGGTAGAACTGAGGAAGGGCAGAACAAAATATGTCTCTCCAGGTCAAGCCCCAGACATCCGCCCCTCCCAGCCAGGCCCCACCTCCCAACAGTACACAGTGTGCATAGGAACATGAGGCTTTTGGGGGACACTCTGGATCCAAAACCACCTAATTTTTACGTGGTACTGGGAATGAACCCAGCGCCTTCAGCATGCTAAGCAAGGACTTTAACCACTGAGCTACAACCCAGCCTCTTATTTTTTTAAGACAGGGCCACAGTAAGTTGCCTGAGCTGAGCTGGGCTGGGCAATCCTCCTTCCTTAGTCTTTGTGATGGGATTAAAGGCCTACACCACCAGCACTGGATTTCTTTCTTTCTTTCTTTCTCTTTTTTTTTTTTTTTTTTTGAGACAGTCTCACTCTGTAGCCCACGCTAGTCCTGAACTCACTGCTGTAGCCCAGGCTGGCCTTAGACTCAAAACAATCTGCCTGCCTCAGCCTCCCGAGTAAGTGCTTGCATTACAGGCATGCACCAGCACGCCCAGCTTTATGTGGTGCTGGGGAATTGAGAACTCAGGGCCTGCAAGCGCTTCAACCGCTGTACCATGCCTCCAGCCCCTTCACTTGTATTTTAAGGAGGGAAATGCCAGGCATGGTAGTACAACCCTAAAATTCCAGCACTCTAGAAGGCTAAGGTAGAAGGATTGCAATTTACATTCCAGCCTGGAAAACTTAGCAATATGGCAAGACCCTGCCTTAAAATATAAAAGGGCTTAAGATGTAACTCAGCATAAATGCTCTGGGCTCAATTCCCGATTCCAAAGGAGAAAGAAAAAAAAGGTATCCCAGCACTCAGTAGGCTGAGGCAGGAGGAGTCCCCTGAGTTCAAGGCCACCCTGGACTACATAGTGAGTTCAGAACCAGCCTGGGCTACATAGCAAGACCCTATATCAAAAATAAACAGACATGATAAAAAAAAGAAAAGCTTTAAAAATTATCAAGAAGCAATATATAAATGTACAATTTCTCAAGCTATCATTATGCCTCATTAATACATGCTAACAAAAGAAAAAAACAAGGAAACTTTTTTTTTTGAGACAAGGTCTCAGTCTGGAGGTCTCACTCTGCATCCCAGGCAGGTCCTGAACTCACTGTGGAGCCCAGGCTGGCCTTGGACTCACTGCAATCCTCCTGTCTCAGCCTCCTGGGTGCTGGGATTACAGGACTGCACCACCACACCCAGTTTATGTGGTGGTGGGGAATCGAACTCAGGTACTTAGCACCTGACTTAGTGCTTGCTAGGCAAGAACTTTAACCGCTATGTCATTCCTCCAGCCCCAGAAAACTTTTTTTAAGACAGGTTTTTGCTCAGTAGTCCAGGCTGGTCCTAAATTCACTATGTAGTCCAGGCTAGCCTTGAACTCATAGCAATCCTCCTGCCTCAGCCTCCTAAGTACTGGGATTACAGGTGAGTGCCACCACTACTGGCTAATAAGAAACATTTTTGGGTTTTTTTTTTTTTTGAGACAGGGTCTCACTGTGTTGTCCAGGCTGGTCCCGTGGTCACTATGCAGCTCAGGCTGGGCTTGGACACACAGAAGTCCTCCTGGCTTGGCTTCCTAAATGCTGGCTGGGATAACATGGGTGTACCACCATGCCTAATTTATGTGGTACTACGGAATCAAACCCAAGCTATCAGAAAGGAAGGAAGGAAGGAAGAAAGGAAGGAAGGAAAGAAAGAAAGCAGGCAGAGAGAAGAATAAGAAAAAGAAGCTGGCGATGCAGCTCAGTGTAAAGGCCCTAGGAGGATCGCCTCAGGTTAAGGGAGGGAACCAGATGGTATTGTGCTTGCCAGGCAAGCACTCTAACCACTGAGCTATACACCCAGCCCCAAGGGGGTAAAAAATTTTTTTGATCTAGGGTCTCCCTCTGAAGCCCAGGCTGGTCCTGAACTCACTATGGAGCCCAGACTGGCCTTGGACTTACGGCAATCCTCCTGCCTCAGCCTCCTGAGTGCCGGGATGTGTACCACCACACCAGTTTATGTACTGCAAGTATATGTGGTGCTGGGGAATCAAACTGAGATGTTTAGTGCTTGCTGTAGCACTTGCTAGGCAAATGCTTTAGCCGCTGAGCCATTCCTCCAGCCCCAGAAAAAAAAAAAGGTAAAGGAAAAATTAAACAAAAAACTCCCGCGTGTGCCTAAACTCCACCCTTTTCCACACTTGTCATTCTCCACTTCAGTGAGCAGCAGGGGGCACCATAAGTCTTTACACAGCCTACAGAGCACCTCCTGTAGCCCACTGTGCATACACCACTGTCTATCCAAGTTCCTACTGACATTTGCTTATGGGTGGTACTGGGAATCCAGCCCAGGGCTTTCACACTGAGCTACATCCCAGCCCACTTTTTATTTTCTACTTTGAGACAAGATCTGGTCAATCACTTCGGCCTTCTCAAATGATGCTGGGCCTACAGGGCTGCACCACTGGGCCAGTTCCAGATGACATCATTTGGGGTTGTTTAGTTGTTGTGGCTGTTGTGTCACGGTGCTTTGTGTGGGATTTGGTTTGGTTTGGTTTAGTTTGGTCTGTAGTCCAAGCTGGTCCTAAACTCACTATGTAGCCCAGGCTGGCCTCAAATTTATGGCAATCCTCCTGCCTTGGTGCACTGGGATTACAGGTACACGCCACCATACCTGGCTAATTTTTATGTGTGCTGGGGAGCTGAAGCCAAGAGCTCGCGCTTGCTAGGAAATCCTTTTAACTCCTTAGCTATGCCCCCAGTACTCCTTTTGGGTTCTTATTGACCCACTGAAAAATACATTATCAGGAAAGGTGGTATACCCAGGTAATCCCAGCACTCTGGGAGGCTGAAGCAAGAATACTGCAAGTTTGGTCACAGCCTGGAATGTAGCTAGACCTTCAGAGAACAATGAGGGGCCGGGTTGAGCATGTGGACATGTGGACATGAGTTCTTCTAACGAGGGGGAGAAAGACTGATCATAAATCATGGGCTTAAACGTTAGCTACATTTTTTTTTCTCTTGATCACAGTCTTTCACATATGTCTGCCTGGCCATTGACCTTTCTTGTTAATTTACTGAAGCTCTTAACAAAGTTAGCCCTTTGCTTCTGAAGAGTCATTCAGCTTCTCATTTCTTTTCACTCCGCAGTGATTTCTTCAGTTTTTCTTTGATGAATTCTAATTTATTTGGCTTTCTTTAAAAGCCAATGCTTTTTCCATCACCCATGATAGCCTGCACTTGGTCCTCCCGCCTCCTGCTCCCCAGGACAGCTACACCTCTCTTCTTGATGTAACCTCCAAACTTCCTTTCTCCAGCCTTTGGTCACATCTCCCCTCACCAGGCCATACCAGAGTGCTCCAGCTTAGCTGGTAGCCGCCCCTTCCCTGGACATGCCAGGGTTCTGCCCCATGCTCTGGTCCTGGGACGTGCCCCAGAGGTCTCAAGTGGGGCACATCAACCCCAGACCAGTGCAAAAGCCATACTCGCCTGCCCGCCCTGGCTCTGGGCTCTAGCTTAGCCTCAGGTTTACCCACACTTTGTGGATGCGGAGACCACCCAAGGCTGCCCACCTCCCGGGATCCTTCCTACAGCCCTCCTTCCCTATCCAGCCCCACCTCTATCTGGCCTCTGTCGCCCACCCATCCCCTGGGGGACGCCTGCACCGCCCGGGCCAAGATCTTAGGCTCTAAGGAACAGGAAGCACATGCACATGAGTGAACAGGTCTCTCGGTACAGGGTTTGTGCTCCAGATGGAAAGCGACCCTGCCACAAGCCTCCGTGTTCCCTGGGAGCTGGAAGCGGAACCGAGCCCTGAGGACAGAGGCCGCAGCCGGGGAGGCGCAGGGGCTGGGACCGCACGCGGTGGGCGGTGCGACGTGTGTGGGAAGGCGTTCAGCCAGCGAAGCAACCTGCTGCGCCACCAGAAGATCCACACGGGCGAGCGGCCGTTCGTGTGCAGTGAGTGCGGCCGCGGCTTCAGCCGCAGCTCGCACCTGCTGCGCCACCGGCTCACCCACTCAGAGGAGCGGCCCTTCGTGTGCGCCGACTGCGGCCGCGGGTTTGCGCGCAGCGCTCGCCTCGAGGAGCACCGGCGCGTGCACACCGGGGAGCAGCCGTTCCGCTGCGCGGACTGCGGCCAGCGTTTCCGCCAGCGCGCCAACCTGCTTCAGCACCGACGTGTGCACGGCGAGCCCCCGGGCCCCCTTCCCGCGCCCCACGCGGCCGCCACCAGCTCACCCGAGCCCCTGGGCCCCTTCCAGTGCGGCGAGTGTCGGGAGAGCTTCGCGCGCCGCGCCGCGCTGCTGGAGCACCAGGCCGTGCACACCGACGGGCGCTGCTTCCGCTGTGCCGAGTGCGGCGAGCGCTTCGGCCGGCGCCCGGCGCTCCTGCAGCACCGGCGCGTGCACCGAGGCGAGCGCCCCTGCACCTGCCCCGAGTGCGGGAAGGCCTTCCGCCAGCGGCCCACGCTCACGCAGCACCTGCGCGTGCACACGGGCGAGCGGCCCTTTGCCTGCCCCGACTGCGGCCAGAGCTTCAGCCAACGCCTCAAGCTCACGCGCCACCAGCGCGCGCACACGGGCGAGAAGCCGCACGCGTGCCCCGAGTGCGGCCTCGGCTTCTCGCAGGCGGCGCGGCTCGCCGAACACCAGCGCGTGCACACCGGCGAGCGCCCCTTGGCCTGCGCCGACTGCGGGCGGCGCTTTCGCCAGCGCGCCAACTTGGCGCAGCACCGGCGCGTGCACACGGGCGAGCGCCCCTTCGCCTGCGCCGAGTGCGGCAAGGCCTTCCGCCAGCGGCCCACGCTCACCCAGCACCTGCGCACACACCGACCGGATAAGCCTTTTGCCTGCGCGGACTGCGGCCGCCGCTTCCACCAGGGCACCAAGCTCCTGCAGCACCAGCGTGCCCACAGCACGGACTAGCTGAGTGCGCACGCCCGGGAGCCAAGCCGACCTAGAGGGTGCTCAATAAATGGGGCGGCGATTGCGTCTCTACCCACCCTCCACTCCCGTGCTCGCGTATTCCCTCTGCGCCCCCACGTCCTTTGCGGGCCTCCAGCGTACAGAGGGAATGTCCCCAGAGCAAGCAGGTCACACATTCTCAGCCCTGGCCGGACAGGGAAAGAGGGCGTGTTCTCTTCCAGCATCCACCATGAAGCACCCGAGAGGAGATAATGAGCGTGAGCACCATGGCAGATGTTACAGCAGAGCTACTAACTAGGGTTGGATGACTGATGGGTTAAAAAGGGTAATCGGGGCTGGAGGAATGAATGGCTCAGCGGTTAAAGCGCTTGCCTAGCAAGCAAGGACAAGTACTAAGTACCTAAATTCAATTCCCCAGCACCACATAAACCGGCGTGGTGGCGCATGCCCGTAATCTGGCAGTGGTGAAACTCAGGCCCCTAAGAAGGGACGTCTCAAGGTTGGTCCTAGAATGTCTTAGCCTGCACGAAGGCTCTGAGCCTGGGATTCAGAACCGTGAGGAAAGCGTAACACTCAGCCCTGTGGACTCTGAGAGCCCCGGTACGCCACTGGCCTAAAATGAGTGTCTCTGCGGCACCAATGGTGTGTTTCTGAGAGGTATGTGAAATGTCCTGCTCCAGTAGGACCTCACGCTGCTCTGCTGGATGGAGAGTCTTTTCTTCCCTTCCAGCCCACACAGCACCCTGTCCTTGCCCTGCACAGTGACACCCTTGTGGATAGGTGTGGACCTCTGAGACATGAACTTAACTGGTGCCCCCGCCCTAGTCAGTGGACAGTATCTCAGGGGATTTGCCATCAACACTTAAGACCACTCTCCAGGTTCCCCAGAGTAACTCCCAGAGGGATTCCCACACCCTTCATGCTCACCAAGTCATTGCTTCACCCTAGTGGCATCCCACCTCACACAGTCACAGCAGCCAAAGCTTTCTCCTCACCATTGGGAGGAGTGCTGGAAAGCTGGCCCTATTTAGCTTCTCAGTCTCTCTAGTGGGGTCCCTGCCCTTCTGAAAGCTGAGAGCCCAAGACCCAACCCACATGGGTCCAACTGGATCAGACCCAACTTCCAGGTTTGTGGGTGGCACTTTGCCTGGACTGCAATGACTACTACCTACATACCCACTCCCACCATGACTATCCTTGGTGCCGAGGGCAAGCCAGCCTCCAAGAGAAGACATTCACCACCCCTTTGCTCCAGGGCATCCAGGATCATCAGAGGCCACAGAAATAGCAAACTGACACCTGGCAAGCTAGATCTTTCCTAAGGATGTGTTTGTAAGACTCCTTGATATGTAGGAAGCCACTTCCTAGGGTTAAAGGCTCGGAGGTTTTAACTGGAAATGTAGGCATGAAAATGTTTCCTGTTCCCATGTTTTTACAACCCCAGATGACATCTAATTCACTCCTTAACACTGCTTATTCTAATCACCTGTGTCTGGACTAGTAATCCACAGCACCTCTCCTCAACCTCTTTTCCCTGACTTCTCCTGCTCCCTCTCCTCCAAAACAGACTCTGTTCCCTGTATCGGCTCCCAGTAGCGACACTTAACACCCTCGCTTCAGTTCTGTTATCCTCTCTGCTCTGGTCTCTACCCATGATCCCATTCTTCCCCGCATGTTTGCAGGATGGTAATCTTCCCCACTGGATAGCGAAACATGAGGTCAGAGACCACGCAAGTCCAGCTTTGTCTAATGCAGCGTCACCACACTGGGAGACCATTATCCCTAGTAGGTACACCTTAGCAACTGAAGCACAAGACACAGAGGATGGCCCACAGGAACTATCCAAGGCTGGACAGAAGCAGAGTTCTTCAACTGTCATGTATGAAAAAAAAAAAAAAATCAGAGCAGGTAGACGAGGATGGGAGAGAGGCTGGGACAGACAGTGAAAACCCAAGCCCTCTGAGCACCTATCTTGACACAGCCTCTCCAACACGTGGGTGAGACAGGAAAGGATGCTGAGATGTGTGGGTGGGAAAAGCAGAGACCTGAAGTGGGGCTGGCTCCCCCAAATAAGGATGGAAGCCAGACCAACAGGAATCGCACGCCGGCCTAACGCCCATTCTGGTCTACCAGCGCTGTCTCACACGAGGCTCCACCTAAGCTGGTGGCACAGAGGGACAGACAGGAGAAGCCCTTGTGTGTCACTCCCGGGCCGCTGGCTTCCTGGGTGACAAAGTCAAGTCGCTGCCCGCCCGGCGACAGGAACTGCGATTAAAGCGGGCAGACCCCGTGCATCCGCCAAGGCGGCCTGTCCCCCGTGTCCACGCTAAGCTGTAAACCTAGAGTGCTGCCCGCTCTCTGGTGGCACATACGAATGGGCTTCAAAGACAAGGTCTTGCTGTGACGCCCCAACTCCTGGCCTAGTGATACTCCTGCCTCGACCTACGTAAGAGTATGAATTTCGTTCGTTTACCTCAATCGCATTCTCCTTGAGAGAGGGAGTCTTTGGGTTTACGATGGAACACTGAGGGTGCCGACAGTGAACCCCCGGGGCAACGCTCACAGCACGATCTGTCTTTGGGACTCCTGGGGCGAGGGCCTTGTGTGACCCAGCCTCGATTCGCTACGCCAGAGCGCTACATTGGATGGATCCACCGAAAGTAAAGCGGCCACCAACTGACCCACTCAAAGATGGCGGCAAGCACCACTTCCAGCACGGCCGGCTAATAGTCCCCGGAAGTGACCACGGTACCCCCCGCCCCCAGCGTCGCCTCCGCGTACGGAAATACACGAGCCCAGTCGAAAAAGTCCGAACTCCAAACCCACGGCGGAGCAACCAGGGGCTGCGCAGGCGCAGAGCGCAGGCTGAGCAGGAAGAGCCGACTGGGCAGGCGGCGGAAATATCCGAAGCGGCTGGTCACCCGAGGCCGTTGCCGAGCGCCGTGCCGCGCCGTTGAAGCCGATTCTCCTTTCATACCCAGCTGCCGCCACCGCCGCCGCCGGTTCCCTCCTTAAACCTTAAGCCACAGCTCCCCTCACGGAGGGAGCTGCAGAGCAGCTGAAGCCCGGAAGCCCGGGGCCCTCAGTCCCGAGAGGAAAAAGGGAAGGAAGAACCGGTCCGGGAAGGCGGGGCACGGCCGAGCGGGCCCGACAGCAGCCGAGCGGGCCCGAGGGGCCCCGAGCCACCCCGAAGCGCCGGGCCAGGCCGGAGTAGGACTACGGGAGCCGAGGCGGGCCGCGCGGTGGGCGCGGAGCAGCGCGGCGGGCCCGGCGGGCGGCGGCAGCAACGAAGGAGGCCGCGGCGGCGCGAGCAAGGAGCGGAAGCGGCGCGGGCAGCGGCGGGGGCCGGGTGGCCGGGGTCCTGGGCCCCGCGGCGGCGGCAGCGGCGGCGGCGGCAGGATGATCAAGCTGTTCTCGCTGAAGCAGCAGAAGAAGGAGGAGGAGTCGGCCGGTGGCACCAAGGGCAGCAGCAAGAAGGCGTCGGCGGCGCAGCTGCGGATCCAGAAGGGTAGGGGCAGGGCCGAGGGTCCCTGGGTCGCAGGGCACAGTCGGAGACGGAGGCCTCGCGGGGCTTGGGCGTCTCCGCAGGCCTGGCGTCTATGATTAGGTCAGACGGGAACTTGGGCTTGGGGTGACAGGCCGAAAGGAGAGCCAGGGGGCCAGGATCGGGGGAGGTGAGTGGGAGACGATTTAGCGTGTGAGGCTGAAGTTGCTGGAAATCTGAGTCAGACGGGAATCCTGAGTGACAGGGAAACAAGGGAGCGATGGTGGAGGCTGCAGGCTGAAAGTAGGAGTGAGGTAGGATGTAGGTTACCGTGCTGGGATCTGAGAATCGGGAGTGGGGTAGGGTGAGAGGGCAGGGCCTTGAGAGTTGGGGAGTCATATGGGACACCTGACTGGAGTGACACCCAGACGAGAGGGACAGTGGAATTGGAAAGGTTGATGTGAAGAGAGAATGGTGGTGGTGGGGGGGGGTCGTCCTTGAGTTTGGTTGGACAGGTACTTAAGGAAGAGTGGGGCTCATGGCTGGGAGCATGGGGTTTGTGATGCCCAGAGACTGTTGGTGACAAGACTGAGAATGAGGGCACTTGGAAGCTTTGGGTAGTTTAGAGGTATGGATTTAGGAGAGTTAGAGGATCATCTTGGCCCCGGTGGGACACAGATAACGTAGGAAAATGCACGTTTGAAGTGAGATGTGCATCCAAAGGAACCCTCCTAGAGACTGGAGCACAGTCCACAACAGAGCCTCAGGGACTCTGCGGACCCCTGCCCAGAGCTCCGTTCTGTCTCTTCCTCGCCTCCCTGGCCCCTTTCCTTACTGCCCCACCACAGACATAAACGAGCTGAACCTGCCCAAAACGTGTGACATCAGCTTCTCAGACCCGGACGACCTCCTCAACTTCAAACTGGTTATTTGTCCTGATGAGGTAAGAACATAACGTGGCCCAGACCAACAGTAGCCCCCCTGGAAGGAGGGAGACCTTCAGACCCTGTGGAATCAGCCCGTAACCTTTGTTCTTTCCTTTCCCAGGGATTCTACAAAAGTGGAAAGTTTGTGTTCAGTTTTAAGGTGAGTCTCAAGCGGGCAGTGGTGGCTCTGTGAACTGAAGAGTCAGAAGCTGAGGCCCCTGCAAAGCACCTACCCATCTCCCTCTTTTTTTTCTGGAGCCAGGTGGGCCAAGGTTATCCACATGATCCCCCCAAGGTGAAGTGTGAGACAATGGTTTATCACCCCAACATTGACCTCGAGGGTAATGTCTGCCTCAACATCCTCAGGTGAGGGCACCAAGTGTTCATTGTTCTCCCCAGTCCTACTTTCCAGGCCTCCTCAACTTTTGGGGACTGTATCAGTTGCTATCCCTTCCCCCCTTATTATTGTGACCTGTGTTGAATTTTCTCTTCGTTTCAAAGTTATGTTCTCAATGACCCAACACTGGCTTTCTCCACGGCCTGTCCGGCTCCATGCCTTCCCCTGCTTCCCGACATCCTCACTATGACTTATGACTGGCTTATCCAGTTACCAGTAGGGCCTGTGGCAGTCTACCACTCAAAAGCCCCTGACCCTGATGCTCTCTGCCCACAGAGAGGACTGGAAACCAGTCCTTACGATAAACTCCATAATTTATGGCCTGCAGTATCTCTTCTTGGTGAGTAGGGTGGGCGTTTGAGGCTGGGGAGGTTGGTCTTTTGCCTTTCTAGCCCATTGACCCGCGTGTACTGGCTGCAGGAGCCCAACCCCGAGGACCCACTGAACAAGGAGGCCGCAGAAGTCCTTCAAAACAACCGGCGGCTGTTTGAGCAGAATGTGCAACGCTCGATGCGAGGTGGCTACATCGGCTCCACCTACTTTGAGCGCTGCCTGAAATAGGGTTGGCACGCTCTCCCTGCCAGGGCCACCAGCCCGGGCATCCCCTGCAAATATTTATTGGGGGTTACGGGAAGGGGATGAGGGGTGGCCAGTGGTAGAGTATCTGCCTTGGCCTTGCCTCCCCTCCCTGCCACCTGCCCTTAGTTGTGTTTTTTTGTTGTTGTTGTTTTTTTTAACCACCACATGATTATGGTCGGCACTGCCTCCCCGACCTGCTCAGCAATGGGAAATGAATTGGCTTGTCTAGCCCCCCGACTGAGTGCTGTCCAGCCCCCCAGCGGGGGCTGTGGGGTGGGTAGATCAGGGGCCTGTGTGGCTGGGCCCTGGCAGCCCATCCTTCCACCACTGGAGGTCCCAGCAGGCTATTAAAGGGGAATGTTACTGCATGGCCTTTGCCTCTTCCTTCTGTGGGGAGGGAGGGGAAGGTGAGGTCCAAGGGGTGGGAGGCCAAGCTCACAGGTAGCATCAAGTCGATCTGCTGCCTGGGGGAGCTCTGAGCTCCAGGCATGAGGGCCCCCGAGGAGAAACCGGCTTTCCTCTCTTGCCTCGTGGAGTCTATGGGGAGGACCCCTCCCCCTCAACGCCTGGAGCTATCCAAGGCCTCAGGCAGAGGTCAGGGCTGCACGGATGAATTGTTCCCTAAAGCAAGCGGGAGGCAGGATCCACTGGGTGGCCCTATGTAAGGCGCCCAAAGGTGCGCCATTGCAGCGACCCCAGGCAGCTCGGCTGGGGCAGGGGAGGAGGGAGGGAAGCTGGCTCGGCAAGGAGTCGCGACGCATGCGCTGCGTGCGCGCGCGTGCGCTCCCACTGCTTCCCAGCATTCCTGGTGCGGGCGGGGCGCGTGACGTAGGGGTGCTCAATCCGGAAACGCGGCGACCGCTGAAGCGACACAACCGAGAGGCTGTTGTTGGTGGGGACGCCGGGGACCCGAGGAACAGGAGCGTGACCCGGAAGCGGAAGCAAGCCCCGGCTCCGGTGAGTGAGCCACGGGGACAGGGCGCCCCTGCTTTGCCGCGCCCCAGCCCCTCGACACCTCTTTTCACTCGTACCACGGGAGTCCCACTCCGCCCTCGCTTCCGTGGTGCGCAGGGCACACCCTCGGTGTTCCCGAAGCCGGATCCCTTCAGCATTCTTCCCCCCCTACACCCGAGTCCACTGTCCCACTCTCGAAGCCTCACATCCATCCGTCTCGCGCCTCTTGCCCTCCTCGGTGCCCAGGATCCCATGCACCAGTGTTCCTACTCGTTACCAGTCTCCATCCCCACACGCCTGGGTCTGGACACGAATCTGTGGACTTCCACGCCCATCTGAGGGACAGATGACGTGGGAGCGCTGGAGCCAGAAAAGTGAATCAATCACTTCCAGGTCTGGCTACCTTCATTGTGTGTCCAGGGCTACTTCTGTAACACTGGCTAACTCCTTTGGGCCTTATTCATACCGCCTGTCCTCAGCCCCCTGCGTGGACCCGTTCTGCTTCTTGCCTTCCTTCCGGGTCCCACGCCCTACAGCTAGGTCTCACATCTGACTAGGCCTGCTGGTTTGCCCTCATCACCATGGATCTGTTGTTTGGGCGCCGGAAGACACCTGAGGAGCTGTTAAGACAGAACCAGAGGGCCCTGAACCGTGCCATGCGGGAGCTGGATCGGGAGCGACAGAAGCTGGAGACCCAAGAGAAGAAAATCATTGCCGACATAAAAAAGATGGCCAAGCAAGGCCAAATGGTAAGTGCTCGTGGTTAGAGACTGGGACACAAGGTAAGGTGCCAGGTCTCAGCCACACAATTCTGTAATGACAGTAAACAAAGGACACACGAAGTCCTTTAAAGTTGAGTGAAAGATGAACACAGCTTCCTTGGTTTTAGGGATGTTTTTAAGGTCCCCTCCTTGTAAGTGCTATCACAAGTTAAAGCTTGAGTGATGAGGGACTGGAGGAACGGCACAGCAGTTAAAGCCTCTCAAGTACAAGGCCCTGAGTGGATTCCCCAGCCAGGTGTGGTAGCACATGCCTGTAATCCCAGCACTTGGGAGGCTGAGGCAGGCTTTGCCATGAGTCCAAGACCAGCCTGGGATACAGTGAGACCCTGTCTCCAAAAAAAGAAAAAAGAAAAAAAGAAGCTTGAATGATCAGAGCTTGTGAAGATCTGGCCAAAGTGTATAATGCAGGCACTGATTATGTTAGCCTTAGCCAACTGGAACAGCAACAAGTGAGATGTAAAAAGGTGGACACAGGCCAGACCACTAACACCTATGGACACTCTTAACTGAGGTGTAGACCACAAAAATGAGCTTGGAAGTTGACACAGAATTACGAGTTTGGGTCCATTCTTAGGTACTTAGCAAGACCCTATCTAAAAAACTTCTTGGAGATGTTAGGAATGAGCCAGGCATAGTGACACACCTGTAATCCTTGTACTCTGGGAGTCTGTGGCAGGATGCAAGTTTGAGCTCAGCTGGGACAACTTATCCAGACTGGGTCAAAAAAATAAAATGGACTGGGGATGCAGCCTGGTGTGAAAGCCCTAAGTTTAATCCCCAGTATGAAGTTGGTAAGGCCAGAGCTCTAATCAGCCCCGTTAAAGCAGCCAAAATCAGTGGGGAGAACCTGTACAAGATGCTTAGAGTTAGAATCTTGATTTTGTTGAGACAGTCTGTGTAGCTCACGCTAGTCTCAAACTCCAGATCCTCCTGCTTCAGCCCATGCAGTGCCAGGATTACAGGCATGTAGCACCATATCCAGTGAAAGTAAAACCTTTGGTGATAGTTTGGGCCCAGCAGCTGGGCAGAGGTAGTTTCCTGGGATGCAAGAGTAATGTATTCAGGAAGATAAAAAGCCAAGCTCTCCATAGATTTGGACTTGCACATTGATTGTAGATACCCCTCGAGGTGAAAGCTTGGGTCAAGTAGTTTTTTTTTTTTAACCTTAAGTGAAATATTCTACCTCAAAGCTACAAACCCTAGGTCCGAGACAGATTCTATCTAGGTTGAGAATAGAAGCTGAGAAAAGCATGTTTTAAGCCCAGGGAGTGACTCTAGAAATCTAAGTTTAAAAAAGACCCATGAGCAAGCTTGGGCCTGCCTTCCATTAAGAGATGAGAGGTGGACCTTACATGGCCCAAGAGAAAGGTGGCTGAGAGGAAAGGTTCAGAAACCTCTATGGAAATGGAGTGTAATTCTCATGGCCTTATCTGTAGATACTTTGTCTATTCCACAGGATGCTGTACGCATCATGGCAAAAGATCTAGTGCGTACCCGACGCTATGTGCGCAAGTTTGTGTTGATGCGGGCCAACATCCAGGCTGTGTCCCTCAAGATACAAACACTGAAATCTAACAACTCAATGGCACAAGCCATGAAGGGCGTCACCAAGGCCATGGGCACCATGAACAGACAGGTGTGCTTCTCCCAGTCCCCTCCCCATCCCCACTGGTCCTCAGGGACAAAGCTCACCCTCCCTCTACTTTCAGCTGAAGTTGCCCCAGATCCAAAAGATTATGATGGAATTTGAGCGGCAGGCAGAGATCATGGACATGAAGGAAGAAATGATGAATGATGCTATTGATGATGCCATGGGGGATGAGGAAGATGAAGAGGAAAGGTGTGAGAAAAAGACAGTGGGAAGGTGAAGATGGGTATTTTCCTCGTCCTCACCCATGCATAACCCTCAACAAGTTCTTCTCTTTCTAGTGATGCTGTTGTATCCCAGGTCCTGGATGAGCTAGGACTAAGCCTGACAGATGAGCTGTCAAGTGAGTGCGCCCCAAATTCTCCATTTTGCTCCCTACCCAATTACAGCCCCAGCCCCCTCTCCTGCACTACTTCCCTGCTCTTAACCTCTACCCCTCCAATGCAGACCTCCCATCAACCGGAGGCTCACTCAGCGTGGCTGCTGGTGGTAAGAAAGCAGAGGCCTCGGCCTCGGCCCTGGCCGATGCTGATGCAGATTTGGAAGAGCGGCTCAAAAACCTGCGGAGGGACTGACCTCCACCACACACACCAAAGGGAAATGGGGGAGATCAATGTCCAGGGTCCTTACCCTATCCCCAATGTTAATAAAAGACTGGATACTAGTTCATAAGTCTGTGTGACTAGTCTGCAATGAAGCCAGATTATGTCCCTGATTGGGGTTTGAGGCAAGGGGTAGGTAAACTGTGGGCCAAAACCTAATACTTTGTCTCAGTCTGGGTAGTGGACTTTTGATATGTTGGAGCCCTCCTGACCTCACCACAGCTTAACACTCATTGAATTCAACATAAGCTTGGAGGTTTGTCTCATTTTTGAGACAGGGTCTCTCACCTTTGCTGTCCAGGTAAGTCCTGAACTCAACTATGGAGCCCAGGATGGCCTCAAACTCACAGCAATCTTCCTGCCTCTCTCAGCCTCCCAAGTGCTGGGATTACAGGGGTGTGCCACCATGCCTGGCTTTTATGTGGTGCTAGGCAATCAATTCAGGGCCCTAACCTTGCTAGGCAAGCACTTTAATAGCTGGGCTATTCCTCCAGCCCCTAGTGATGGTTTAATATTACTGCTAAGGCCAGCTGTAATCCTGGCACTCTAAGAAGCTGATGCAGGAACATCAAGTTCAAGACCCTCCTGAGAAACTTCTGTACTCCAGCACTCAGGAGGGTGAGTTAGTAAGATTGCCTAGTTTGAGGTCCGCCTTGGCCCCACACTGATTTCAAGATCAGCCTGAACTACAGAACCAGACCCTGTCTCAAAGGTGGGGGTCTGATAACACAGTATAGGTTTGAAAGCCCGGGTTCTATCCTCAGTACCACACACACACGAATCTTATGGGTACGATATGTAAGCAAAAAGGTGGGAGATAAATGGAAAGCCAGTCTGAGTATCTGTATATCCCAGAGGTTCAACTAGAGAACCTGAGAGTCAAAAGTCATATAGGATAAGGATAAACAGTGGTGTCAGAAGCATTAAGAAAGGACAGGAAAAAACTTACACTCAAGCTTTTGTGTACTCCCACATCTGTCAAACAGCTCTGAGGGCAAAGCTTCAGGGTGTGGCTGCCAGGGCTAGAGGAATGGCTCAGTGGTCAAAGCTCTTGCCTAACAAGAGCTAAGTACCTAATTTCCCAGTACCACATAAACCAGGTGTGGTGGGCAGCACACACCTGTAATACCAGTGCACAGGGTGGCTGAGGTATTACAGGACCTGGGCTCCAGTGTGCTCAGGACCAGCCTTGGCTACAGAAGTCTCAAAGGGGAAAAAAGAAAAAAAGAGGGTTTGGCTTTCAAAGCCGTATGTCTGTCTACAGGGCCCTTAGCAGCTTCTGGTGTACATCCCTCATAATGCCAACAGCCCCTCAAACATAACCTAGCAAAACCCCAAGGAGGAGATTCTTCTCTATTCCCTTAGCTGAGTTTGCTTGTTGAGCAGTAGATGCAAAGATGTGGCCCCAGAAACATAACCCCTGACCAGCCACAACCTGAGGAACTGGTGAAGTTTTTATTAAATTCACAGAAGTAAAAACCATTTTTGTGAGGAAGGAGATAGGACCACCAGGAAATGGGAGTCAGACCACCAAGGGTGGGAATGGGGTGACAGGACAAAGCTCAAAGCCAAGCTGGGCTGGCCACAGAGGCCCCAACTTCAGGGACCATCACCAGAGCCACCAGACAACTCCTGGGAACTTAGACCAGCACTCGGCAGGCTCAGCGGCGGAGGTTCCACCAGCACGGCAGAGAACTTGGTGTCACCGAAGGCCTCATTCATGCGCGTCTCAAAGAAGCGCTGCAGGCCGATGATGGACTGCACGTCTGCCTTATCCTGGACCAGGCAAGGGTGTAGTGGGTAGGTAGATCCCGTCTTTTCCCTTCCTCTACTCACTTCTCCTGTGCCCTGCCCTCATTCCACGCTCACCTCTGTCAACTTGTTAAACTGCTTGAACATGCGGCCCACATCCTGGGCAAACTCCTGGGGGGAGTTGTAAGGGGGCGACAGTTTCTCCTGGAGTCGGGCTCGGATCAGGGTCAGGTCCAGAGTGCCCCCAGGCTGCTCCTGCAGGTGGAAATGTCATACACCTTGAGGGTGAGACTCAACATCCCACACTTCCATTACTGTCCTGTTCTAGGACCCACTCACCATGGAGAAGGTAGAGTCAGTAGCCAGTTGGTGCAGGGGACGGCAGGGTTCATGGCAGAACAGAGCCAGCAGGACACGTTCACATTTCTACACACAGTACAGATGTCAGAACTGCAGTTCGAGAGGGTTAAAAGCACTGGGCAACCCACACCTCAACAGCTCGGCCCTCACCCGCTGGTTGGCTGGCGAGAGTTTGGCCACCACGCCAGTGCTGTCAGCACCGTCTAGACTGAGGCTGCCATCCTCCTCCTTCAGGTCAGGGAGCACGTGACAGAGAGAGCAGCTCCACTCCTCCCTACAGTAGAAAACCAGCAAATGCACAGACTCCACCTGGTCCTCCACAGGGTGCCCAGACCCCACCCAGCCTTACACGCACCCTGGCACATCCTGCAGAGCAGGTAGATGGCAGTCCAGGTGAAAGCAAAACTCACACTGGTTGCACATAACCAGGTCACCTGGCTTCTGGCAGACACGGCAAATAGTGGCACTGTCATCCAGAGTGCCTGGGCCACCAGCAGGTGCTGAGGTGCCCTCAGGAGCCACTACTTCCAGGCCTGAGCTAGTGCTGCCACTAGGAGAGGCTAGACGGGGACCCTCAGTGGCAGGGCCTTCAGCTAGAGCCATTAATACAGGCTTGGTCTCTGGGCCCTCCGTCGCAGCTGGAGGGGCTCCAATGGCAGCCTCTGTTTCTTCCTCCTAAAAAATAGCAAAGGGTGTTAAGAGGGTGTTAAAAAGATTCTGAACCTGGATGAGAAATGCCACCCTCCAATTAGAGTTCCTTGTGTTGTACTTACCTTGACAATAGCCATGCCAGGCAGGGGTGGAGCTCCTGGGGTTCCAGGGGGTACATTTCCAGGCTGGCTAGCAGCAGCGGCTGTGGCACCACGCTCAATAACTATGAGGTTATAGTCCTCAGTGGTGCTGCCTGGAAATACCTTGAAGACGGGTGGCTGGCTATCTGCTGTAAGGTCTAGGTCTAGGCGCTCCAGGCTCACCCGTGGCACCTTACGCATGAGGCCACTCACCTCACCCTCACCAGAGCGCGATCTGTAGGTACATGGTAAAATGAGTACGCCTTAGCCCAACAACTGTCCTGTCTGCCACCCTGGGGGTTAAGCCACACTCACCGCTTCATACCAGACACATGGGGCTCTGCACTTGAGTAGGGATCATCTGCTCAGAACAGAAGGAGAGGAACCCCAGTTGGAGCACACACAGGCACACATCGTGATTGCTTTCTCCCACCAAAGGCAGATGTACTCAACAGTGACTAGCTGCTGGGTGCCCTCCCATTCCCCAGAAGGGTCTACTCACCTGACCCAAAGCCATAGCCTTCCTGTACCTCCATGGGCTGCAGGCAAGAACACAGCAGGTGAGAACCTCAATGAAACCAGCACCCAATGGGACCCTGTGTCCTCTCCCCTGCTCACCTGGCTACTACCAGAACCCTGCTTGCTCAGGGGTCCTGGGGCTCTTGGAGGAGCCATGGGTGCAGGACCTGTGGAATTGGTACCAGGACGCTCAGCCACAATCTTGCCTGAAGAAGAAAGAAACTTAAATAGGTGCAACACCTAAGTTGTCAACAAGGTAGAGCCGAGGACTGGAAACACATAGCTCAGTGGTTGAAGCACTTGCTGGCTGGAGGAATGACAGTGGTTAAAGCACTTGCCTAACAAGCACAAGACCCTGGGTTCAATTCACCAACACCACATAAACTGGCCTTGGTGATGGAGGCCTGTAATCCCAGCACTCGGGAGGCTGACAGGCAGGAGGATTGCCTTAAGTTCAAGGCCAGCCTGGGCTACATAGCAAATTCAGAACCAGCTTGACTACAGAGCGAGACCCCGTTTCAAAAACGGGGGAAAAAATAAAAAGGTACACAGATCCATGGCCAAATAGGACCAGCCAGGAATGGTAGCACATGCCTATTAATCCTAGCACTTAGGCTGAAGGAAGAGGGTGGTCAGACCACTTGCCTAGCAAGTGCAAGGACCTGAGTTGGTTGGATTCCTCAGTTGGATTGAACCTGAAGTTGGGAAAGGTGGCATAGAACTCAACAGGCTGAGGCAAGACGACTGGCACAAGAGCAACCTGGACTACACAGCGAGTACAGGACCAGCCTGGACTACAAAATAAAGACTACGTCTGAAAAAAAAAAAAACAGCACCCTGGGAGGTTGTGTTCAGAAAACTGTTAAGTTCCAGCTTACTCTGAGCAATTTAACAAGATGCTCTCCAAACCAGACTAGAGAAAAAGCACAGCAGTTAAAAGCACTTGCCCAGGAAGTACAGGGCCCTATATTTGATTCTCCAGCAACACACACACAAACCTGGTGGGAGCACACCTGAAATCCCAGCACTAGGGAGGCTGAGGCAGGAGGAGTGCCAGAGGCCAACCCGGACTCCATAATGAGTTCAAGACCAGTCTGGACTACAAAGCAAGACTGTCTCCAAAAACAAAAAACCCTCTCTCCAAACTAAAAAACGATAGCTGAGAGACACAGCTCTGTGTGAAAACCCTGTGTTCGTTCAATCCAAAGAATACGCATAACCAAGAACAAAGCAACAGTACTCACCGAAGGCCTCAGCACTCTTGGTCCAGGCATTCAAGTCCCACTGAAATTTCATCTCACCATGTGGCTCCACAGGATCCACAATCATTTTAAGGGCTCGGTGAAGCTGGAAATAGATCTGGTGAGGAAAGGAGAGAGACATAAGCACAATGAGCAATGAATCCGGCTCCCAGGCACTGGGGATCATATGCCTGGAGCCCACCACCACACACCAGCTTCTTGGAAAGTAGCAGAGCTGTGTTGTTGTCACTCTCCAGAGCCCAAGAGGCAAATCGCAGGATGTGTTCCTGATGCTTCTGGATCTTGGTCATTGTCCAGTGCTGTCGTTCCAGGCGCTCCTGCTGCCCCTCAGTCACCTTCTGCAAGTCAAAGGGAATAGTCGTGTCAGCAAGAAGAGCAAGAAGGGGGCTGGAGGAACGCCTTAGCAGTTAGTTAATAAAGCACTCAAGTCAAGCACTAAATACCCAAGTTTGATTCCCCAGCACCACATAAGCCGGGCATGGTGATATATGCCTGTAATCCCAGCACTTGGAAGAGACAGAATTTCCCTGAGTCCAAGGCCAGCCTAGGCTCCACAGTGAGTTCAGGACCAGCCTGGGCTGCAGAGCGAGACCCTGTCTCAAAGACAGCAGGAGTCACTCACATACCTCTCTAACCTGGATGACGGCAGCTGCCATTCATTAAAGGACCTGGTCCATCCTATCTATGCAAGGCTTACCTGGGCATCGTTGACCAATACACGGCCCCGCTTATTCAGCTCCTTCATGATCTGCAAGATGGCCATTTTGACATCCACCTGCACACGCTTCTGCACATCAGACACCTGGCGAATCCTAGGGGGCAAGGCAAGTTAGACCAGAGAGTACCTTACAATGCAAAGCACTCACAGCCCTGACACCACACTTACGAGCTCCGAACCTCCTTGGTGCTCTTTTGCAGTGTAGCATGTTTATCCCCAAGGCGCTTCACCAGTGAAGCCAGAAGCTTGCGCTGGTTCCTCACTGCATCCTCCAAGAACTGGTACCTGAGAGCAGAGATGGGGCCTGCATGTTATGTCCGAGATTACATGGCATCCACCCACCCACCCACTGTGCCTCAGAACTCACTGGTGGTCCTTGTGAGCATTGAGCTGGCAATCCCGGCAGGTAAGGGTATCACAGCTCTCACAGAACAGCACGAGAGGTTCATGCTTGTGCACGTTACAATAGACAGTGCGTTCACCATCCCGAGACTTGGCTGGCCCTAAAGGAGCAGGAACCATTAGGTTGGGCCTTGTCCTTGGACACCTCCAACTTGGGCAACAGACTTACAGCTCAGGACCTATTTTCTGCCTGTCTTGCAACCCTGGCCATGTGTTGGGAAGACCTAGAGGGCCTATGTCAGTTCTGTGGCAACTACTCATTCTCAGAATTTTCTCCTGGGGCCTGACAAAATAAATCTTTTCCAACTTCTGCTGGTGACAACATAAAAGGATAAAGTGAGCTGCATCTATTCATAACCAATCATGGTTGATGGGAGAGTGTACATGTCTCAGATTTTTTAAAAAAAGGATAAGGATAGCAATGTACAGTAAAGAGAAGTCCTGTCTAGTGTCATGGGATACAACTCTAATCTTACCAATATGGGAGGCCAAGGCAGGTGGATTACAAGTTTGATTCCAGAATGGAAAAACTGTTAAGGCTTAGTCTCAAAACATAAAAACGGGCTGATGATCTAATGTAGAGCAAAGCAAAAACACCAGGTTAAATCCCCCATACCAAAAGAATGAAATCCTGGGTTGGGAGCATAGATGAGTTAAGAATGTTTGAATGGCAAGCACAGGACTTGGGTTCAATTCCCCAACATCACATAGATGGGAGTATGGTGACTCAAAAGAGGAGGAGGAAACCCTAATCCAACTTATTCCAGTGGCACAGGCCTATAAATAAGCCAAGCACTCTAGGAGGCAAAGGCTCTATAGCTCAGGCTGGTTCTGGACTCAACTATGTAGACTTCGCTAGCCTGGAACTCAAGGCAATTCCCATCTCAGCCTCCAAAGCGCTACAATTATAGGTATGCACAACAATACCTTTGTGGACCTTAGGCAAGTGCTTTAACCACTGAGTTACACCACCAGTCCTGTTTCTAAATCAAAAGTGAAAGTTAAGGACCAGTGCAAGGACAGAGACGTCGTCACTCTGGGAACTTCAGAATAGCAACAGGTTCCCTTTCTGAGGCAGGATTCTGGTGCTTCACCCCAAGACTAACATACCGCCTAATAACTCCACAGCCTGTCTCCCCAAAACATCAGACATATTGGTCCCTTTCCTGCCCAATAGTAATCAAGCCCTGGCAGCACCTATCACGCCCAAGCTACACTGTACAGACCAGCCAGGCCTTGGTTTCCCCAATGCCACCCTTACACCTGCACTGGGACCTCTAGAAAGTAGAAACCTTGCAGATTCCTGCCCATCCCTCTCCACTTGGCTCCTCAGAGCTCAGAGCCACTACACTTCATCATCTTTCCAATAGTATTGCACTTCGAGCTGGAAGAAACTGCAGGATAGATATTATCAAAACATTGCACATGAAAAGATTCTAAACCAAGAGCAGGGCCAGAAACACAGAAGCCAGTCAAGACCCTCTCCCCATCAAAACAAGCACTATAAAGAAACATGAGATAACAAACAGCTTTGGGCTGGGTACTACAGACTCACAGCTAAAACACTACGACGACTCACCACTGAGAATCTTCTAAGAATATTAGATAGCTGTCAAAAAAGCCCTGTCTCACTCTGGTTTCTCTTCAGATCTTGTAACTCTTTCGCCTTTTACAGAAAGCCATTTCAGAAGCATCTCCGTTTTACCCCCCCCCCCATACAAACCAAAGTGCCAGGGAATCTCAAATCCATTAAGTCCCCTCACACCATCTTCCCTTGTCCTACATAGATAGATCCTCAACCACTGACCCCTCCGCTACTAGGACGCTTTCAATATCCCTGAGGGGCTTCCAAGATGAGCCTCCTTCAATCCTACGCACCCCTGCAGCATGCTGAGGACCCCTATGGCTCTCTTGTCCATGGCTTTTTACTCTCACCTAAGTCCCCCAGATACTGTACACCAAAGCTTGGACATTGTTTCTGTGTAAGCCTGCTCTCAGGTGCTTCCGTATGTTGCTATCACCTAAATAACCCTAGGAGCCATCTAACGGACGCGGACCTACGTTATGATCGCTACCGACAGACACAGAAGGCAGCTCTACCAGCACTCAGTTCACATACCGGTGGAGCGCACAGTGTGGTCCTTGGTGTATTTCACCCGCTGGTGAGCCTCCACACATGTCTCACACAAGGGCTCAGAACACTCCACGCAATAGCTGGTGGCTGGGGCATTATCCTCACAGCTAGTGCAGCACTGTCGAGATGAGAAAACAAAAAAACCCACATTTCTCTTTTAGGAAGCACCACTCAATACTAAAGTGGGTAGGTCTCTTACCAAAACAATACAACCCACCCATAGCCCCATTTCCCGAGGACAAAAGCCCCTCCTCACCTGGTTTGCATCCTGAGCGTCGGAGGCAGCCTTGTTCCCACTATCGCGCATGAAGTAGTTCTCCACGATGTCTTTGGAGAAGCACTGCTGCTTGCACACTGGACAGTCCACCACTGTGAGGAGCAGCAGAGAGTCAGCTACGCATGCCGGGCCCGTGGCCCTGACCCTCCCAGAGGCTGGTCGCTCCCACTTCCGCCGACCGCCCCGTCCATCCCGGCCGCCTGGGGCCCGCTCCTCCGCGGGACACCAGCACGAGCGCAGGGCCCGTCCCCACGCGCTCGCACGGGGGGAGGGGCGCCGCGCTCCGCACGCACTCACCCGCGCCGTCGCCCGCCGCGCCGCCGTCCCCCGAGCTGTTAGCGGCGGGCGCCGCGGGCCCGAGACAGGCGCTACAAGCCGAGTGCAGGCAAGGCAGCAGGCGCGGCTCCCGCTCCGGCCGCAGGCGCTCCCGACACACGCCGCAGTGCTCCAGAAGCTCCAGCGCCTCGCCGCCGCTTCCCGGAGACGAGGCCGAGGCCGAGGCCGAAGCGGAGGCCGAGCCAGCGGCTGACGCCGCGGCCGCGCGCTTTTCGCCGCCCGCCGAGCCCTCGCTGGGCCCCGGACTGCCCGAGGCAGCCGCAGCCGCCGAGGCCGCCGCCGCCGAGGCCGCCATTCACACGCCGCCGGGGGCGCCCGGGGGGGAGGAGGGGCGCAGGGACCGCCGCGCAGGCGCAGACACGCTGGTCGCCAACGGCCGCGTCGCCGCCGCCGCCGCCGCCGCCGCGAGGCCCGGCGCCGCCACGCGTCTCCTCGGGCCGCCCGCCGCGCACAGACCGCTGCCCAGGTCCGGCCGGCTGCTGCGCCCGCTCGCCTCCCGACGGCCTCGCCCGCGACGCCGCCTCAGCCTCCCCAGACGCGCGCCACGCGCCCCAAGGAAGACCGCTCAACCGCGCGCTCGCTCGCAGAAAGAGCCGCGGCCTGGGGGCGGGACAGAAATAACTGGCGCCGACGCCGTCGCGCACGCGCCTTGGGCACCGCCCGCCCGGGGGCGGGCTCAGGCCGGTCCTGGAGGGTGAAGCCGCTAGTACGCAAGCGCTTGGCCCGCCCACCACAGCCAACCCGACGGGCCGGGGGCGGTCCCGGATATGTGATCGCCACAACCCAATTGGCCCGCTAGGTTTGGGCTCTGTTGCTAGATCGTTGATTCCTCCTTGGCTCTACCCCCACGGCGCACCAGAACGGGCATGACCAGTGCAGACCTCGCACTCAATTCCCGCCCATTCATCTGACCTGGGGAAATCTCCGGCCTGGTGTCCCTATTAGTTAGAGGGAGGGGGCGGGTCCGGTGGGCGTGGCCAGGCTGAAGGGGCCTGGCAGGACAGAGGGTCTGGGCCTGAAGAGGGAGTAAATTCCTGCCTGAACGTAGAGGTTGTTTTATCCTTTTTGTTAAAGTTGACAAACCCGTAAACTTGTGCAGTCAAACGTAGATCTCACAGCAGCCAGTCTGTAAAATGCCTCCCCGCGCCCCCCCGTGCTTCCTCCCCATGTTTTAAACCAGCTGTTGTTTTGACGTGTTTTCCCAGGTGGGCAAACAAACTGAATCAATCACTAAAGTGGGAAGAGAAAGTGGGTTCTTGTGGAGAATATTGTCGGAGGTGGAAAGTAGGATCTGAAGGGAAAGGAGCCCTGTATGAGAGGGGAAGCAGGATGTGGGGAGAGAGGAGTCCTCAATGAAATGAAGCAGGATCTTGGGGAGAAGGATCTGAATGGAGCAGAATCTAGTAAGGAGTCCTGACGGGGAAGCGGGATATGAGGAAAGAGGAATCTTTTCTAAGGAAAGCAGGATTTGAGGAGAAAAGAAGCAGGACCTCAGAGAAGGGGAGTCATGTCTGAGGGGAGAAGCAGGACTGGGGGTCGGATCGCGTCTGAGGAAGAAGGGAGCAAGGTTTGAAGAGAAGGGAATGTCTTGTCTGAAAGGGAAAGCGGGCCCTTAGAGGGAAGGAATCAAGGAATCACATCCAAGGAGGGAAGGAGGACGAGGGGCGGGAAGGAGAAAATCCTTTCTGAAGGCCAAAACAGGACATAAGGGGAGAGCAATCCTGCCCGAGATGGAAAGCAAACTCTTGGAGGAGTCCTGTCTGAGGTACTAAGTCAATCTGAGAGAGGAATCCTTCGATGGATGCAGAGTCAATAGATAAGGGAATCCTGTATGAAACGTTGGGTCATCGGCGACCAGAGACTTTGCGGAAGAAGGGTCAGTGGGAGAAAGTAACCCGCATGAGGATCTAGCCCTGGCAAAACCTGGGAGGCACTAGGCCCCAAGGAGCCACGCTTCCCAGGTCTGCTCCGGACCAGTCTCCCACCCTGTGGGCAAAGAGGTGGGGGGCAGGGAGCGCCTTGCTGGGCCGGGTGTGGCCTTTGTTCCCGCAAGGCCTGGGGCCATGCTTGTGTCCCCACCCCAGGCTTTGTTCATCCTTGTCCTTGTGGTCCCCAGGTCAGGCCCTCCCTCTGCCGGCCCCGCCTCCTTCCTCTCCCTGGCCAGGACCTTCGCTGCCTACCTCTGAGCCAGGGGAGCTAAAAGTTTAGAACTGTCAACCCACCCAGTGAGGTATGAGCGTCCTTTAGTACACTCACAGAGCATTCTCCGAGTGATTCACACCAGCCCTAGACACTGGAGCAGATAAGAATGGCACCAGAGATTGAAGGTCAAAATTAGTAGGTAGGTGATGGGAGCTGGAGGTGTAGCTGAATGCTAGAGTATTTGCCTATTAGGCACCCTAATACTGCAAAAATAAGTTGGTGATGATGAAGATTGCAGCTGCTCCCAAACAGCTGGAATACAAAACTTGGGGCAGAATTAAGTGCAAAGACCCTGAGGAAGAATAACCATCTAAAGAATGAGGTGAAGACCAAAGAAATGAAAGTTGGGGTCAAGTACCCAGAGAGATGACATTTGTCTGCCCCTGTTACAGGCCTTCCTCTTGTCCAGTTGGAAAAGTGTTGCTCAAGGCCCTGGGTTCAGTTCCCAACACCATATAAGCCAGGGGTGGTGATGCACACTTGTAACCCCAGGACTCCAGAGGCTAAGACAGGAGGATTGGTGTGAGTCCAAAGCCAGCCTGAGTTCCAGAATGAGTTCAGGATTAGCCCTGTTTGTTTCAGAAAACAAACAAACAGAAGTTTGTGTTTTATTGGGTCTAAATAACAAGATAATTGGTATTGATGCTATAAAAGTAAAATTATTACCTTACAGCTATTTGCCTGACAAAGGCCAAGGAAAAACAAATGTCCTGACTGGTAAATATTAATTCTTGTTTTCTGTATTAAAAAGCTTTTGGCTCTGTTAGACACAAAATTCTAAAGATGTAATTAAGCTGTAATTGTTGCCATTAAATGAATAATATGCTTTAAAACCCATACTGAGGGGCTGGAGGAATGGCTCAGCAGTTAAAACACTTGCTTACTAAGCGCTAAGTCAAACACTAAGTACCAAAGTTTGATATCCCAGCACCACCTAAACCAGGAGTGGTGGTGCACGCCTGTAATCCGAGCACGTGATAGGCTGAGACAGGAGGATTACCATGAGACCAAGGCCAGCCGGGCCTCCAGAAGAAAGTTCAGGACCAGCCTGGACAACAGAGCTAGACCTTGTCTCAAAAAATGAAAATAAAAATAAAGCCATATTGAGGGGCTAGAAGAATAGCACAGCAGGTAAAACGCTTGCCTAGCAAGCACTAGGCACTGGATTCTATTCCCCAGCACCACATTACCTGGGTGTGGTAGCGCATGCCGGTAATCCCTACACTCAGGAGTCTGAAGCAGGAGGACTGCCATGAGTCTGAGGTTAGCCTGGGCTACATAGTGATCTCAGGTCTGGCCTGAACTACAGAGTGAGACCCTGCCTCAAAAAAAAAATAAAGTGAAATTTGAAATATGGTATGTGCTTAATTTGAAAAAAAAACATTGATTATGTCTTTTAATACTACATGCTCGTGCTTAAAGAAATTATTTAAAAATTTTAAAAACAAGTAAAAAACAGATTATGTATGTGAGAATATTTTTAGTAAACACAGTATTTAGGTAAAGGATTGTTAATACACATAAAAGGTGTAAAAGTGGCTGGAGGAATGGCTCAGCAGTTAAAGTGCTTGCCCAGCGAGCGCTAAGTCCTGAGTTCGATTCCCCAGCACTACATAAGCCAGGCATGGTGGCGCATGCCTGTAGTCCCAGCACTCTGGAGGCTGAGACAAAAGGATTGCTGTGAGTCCGAGGCCTTCCTGGGCTCCTCAATGAGTTTAGGACCATCCTGGGCTACAGAATGAGACCCCCCCCCCTCCTATTTCAAAAAAATAAAAACAAAAGAGTATAAAAGCTTCCAGTTACATGTTTAAAAATATATATATATATTCTCTGTATATATGTATGGGGATAAGACATAAAATTTCTATGTGTGATTATTTTGCTTGTTTGCTTTTTGGTTTTGTAACTTAGAAGGTAGTGTTTTTAAGTTTTTTTTCTTTTCTGCTAGCATGTAGCTAAAGACTAATCCTGACTCTCAATCCTCAGGCATTGCTCCTCCGAAATAAAATCAAAAAAGTCTTTGGTAACTGATTAAAGGTCTAACCATCCAGTAAGTTATCTTAGGTTGTAATACATCATATATATGTATACATACATACATATGTGTGTATCAATTATGTACATACATTGATGTGTATTGTTATATATCATATATATGTATAATATATCATATACATATATGGGACTAAAGGTGTATATATCTGAGGACAAAATGTGCTGTAATTCTAAGCTGTATGTTTTGTTAACTTTGTAGACTAAAAATTTTTTTTGAGACAGTGTCTTACCACATACCTGAGGCTATTCCTGAACTCACTATGTGGCCCAGGCTAGCCTTGAACTTATTGCAATCCTTCTGCTAATGCTGAGATTACAGGCATGAGCCACCATACCCATTTTATGTGGTACTAGGGAATCAAACCCAGGGCCTTGCACTTGCAAGGCAAGTGCTTTAACTGCTGTGCCATTGCTCTAGCCCTGTAGAGCTAAAATTACATACATTTTTTTTTTTTTGAGATGAGGTCTCACTCTGTAGCTCAGGCTCATCCTGAACTGACTTTATAGCCCAGGCTGGCCTTGGCAAATCTCCTGCCTTAACCTCCCAAATGCTGGGATTACAGGCATGTGCCAACACTCCTAGTTTATATGATGCTGGGGAATCGAACTTTAGTACTTGGGGTTTGACATCATGCTTGCTAGGCAAGCGCTTTAACCAGTAAGCCATTCCTCTAGCCCCAAAAAATAAATTTAAAAAAACAAAACTATTCTCAGATTCATAAAGAATAAAACCTGTGTTTTTAACAGAGATTGTTAACAATATTTTTTAAATTCACAAGTAAGCCTCAATTATAAAATTGAAAATAGTTGTAACTAAGACTCAACATTTTAAGAGCTCATGTTCTTTAAGTAAGCCTTCAAGATATTCTGTATTACAATTAGCTGAAATCAGGGCTGGAGAAATAGCACAGTGGTTCAAGAGCTTGCCTAGCAAGTGCAGGCCCTATATTCAATTCCCCAGCATCACATAAATCAGGCGTGGTGGCTCATGCCTGTAATCCCAACACTCAGGAGGCTAAGGTCAGAGGATTGTGGAAAAGTCAAGGCCAGCCTGGGCTATAGAGTGAGATCCTGTCTCAAAAAAGGGGGTGCAAGCCTGTAATCCCAGCTGTGGGGAGCCTGAGGCAGGAGGATTGCCCTGAGTCCAAGGCCAGCCTGGGCTCCATAGTGAGTTCACCTAGAGGAATAGCTCAATGGTTAAAGCATCTGCCTACCAAGGTCAAGACTCTGGTTTGATTCCCCAGCACCACATAAACTGGGTGTGATGGGACATGTCTATAATCCCAGAACTTGGGGAGGCTGAGGCAGAAGGATTGCCATTAATTCCAGGTCAGCCTGGACTACATAGTGAGCTTAGGACCAACCTAAATTATAGGATAAGACTTGTCTCAAAAAAATGAAATCAATATCATATATTTCAAATGACTTGCATTTAAGTCCCATCTTCCTCCCTACTAAAATTAATAAGATTTGTTTAAAACCGCAAAACCTCCTTGTGTACACCTCTGTATAATGTTGTATTTCTATCTGATTTCTCTCTATAATGTGACTGTTTTTTTTTCACCTCCCCCAAGCTGGAATTTGGTATAATACCCACAAAGTGAGAAAGATAAAACTTTATATTTTAAAGATTACTCTTTTTCAAAAATTAGAACTAGACACCCCACATAAAGTCCTTCATAAAAATTAAATCATAATGAAGTATCCCAGATACTTCAAAATATCAGATATTTCACTGAGTACAAATAATTGTAAATATAGGGGGGAAACATAATCAGTCTGATTAATATGATACTACATGTGGAGGATTTTTGGCTGGGTATGATGTCTGTTTCCCGAAATTACTACTTTCACATCATTAGACCAGACTGTGTTTGACTAACTATAACTTAAATTATTTTAAATATAGGTATTATGGTCCTATATATATCACATATAAATGGTAGGTCAGATACAGAGGATAGTAAGACCTGGATTATGGTGGCAGATAGATTTAATGCAATCCAGGACGTTCTTCCTTAGTGGCTTTTTCACCTATCCCTCTCTCTTGAAGACCATCTTCCTCACCTTCATCAGACCCTAGGGATGAGCCTCCTTAGCGACAAGGGACACAAACATTTGGCCTGCACATGTACAAGATGTAATGCTTGCCCAACGGGGAAAGTGATATCTGCAGTTCCCTGAAAATAGCCTCATTTGCAATTGATTAACTAAATGGATTCTGGAAAACCTGTGTAGAGACTACAGTATTTTAGATAGCCAGACTGTTAAGTTCTAACTTAGCTCTTTTTTTCTTTTTTTCTTTCTTTTTTCTTTCTTTCTTTCTTTCTTTCTTTCTTTCTTTCTTTTTTTGTTTTTTGTTTTAATAGAGTTTCACTGTATCACCCAGGCTGGTCCTGAACTTGCTATGAAGCCCAAGCTAGCCTTAGATTTACAGCAATCCTCCTGACTCAGCCTCCCAAGTGCTGGGCTTACAGGCATGCTCTACCACATGAGATGCTTTATGAACTACTAGGTAATCAAACTCAGGGCTTATGCTTGCTAAGCAATCTGTTTAACCACTTTGCCATTCCTCCAGCTCCTTAGGCCCTTTGTCATGGCCACATCTATTATTCTCCTCTATATCTAACTTAACATCCTGTGATAAATCCTTTGATTTATAACATTCCTACTATGTGACCATCTTAAGATGTAAAAATGGGCTGGAGGAATAGGCTGGAGGAATGGCACAGTGGTTCAAGCACTTGCTTTGCAAGCTCAAGGCCCTGAGTTCAACTTTGCCAGTACCACATATAGCTGGGCATGATGGCACACACACTCCAGAGGCTGAGGCAGGCGATCCTCCTGAGTCCAAGGCCAGACTGAGCTACACCAGAGATTTCAGGACCAGCCTGGGCTACAGAGCAAGACCCTGTCTTGAAAAAAAAGAAAATGTAAAAACAAAACCCCTAGCTTCCCACCAACCCAAGGGCTGAGAATGCCATTATACAACATCTGAGGCCTGTGACAAAGATTTTCCCCGTGTCATGGTGACCCACCTATCTGATGTTTCCACCAATGCTTTCAAATTGTGCTTGTGCTTTGATTTATAATTTTCTTCTATTCTGTAACTATGAAAATTATATGTAACTACTGCTCATTACTATGTCAAGCACTATGCGCCCAAGTTCGATTCTTCAGCACCATATAAACTGAGTGTGGAGCTGCACACCTGTAATCTCAGCACTGGAGGGGGGGCTGAGACAGGAGGACTGCCATGAGTTCAAGGTCAGCCTGGACTCCATAATGAGTTCAGGAGCAACCTGGCCTACAGAGCGAGACCCTGTCTCAAACAATAAATGAATAAATAAATAAATAAATAAACCTAAATACATGTTCCTGGTCCTTGGTCATTCATATTTGGCTTCAAAATAAAATATCTCAAACTTTTGAGACAAAGTAACATTCTTTTGTATCCATAGCTACGTAGTGAGTTCAGGACCAACCTGCACTATGTTGTAAAACCCTGTCTCAAAAAAAAAAAAAAAAAAAAAAAAACTAGGGCTGGAGAAGTGGCTCAGTGGTTAAAGTGCTTGCCCAGCAAGTGCTAAGTATCAGAGTTTGATCCCCCAGCCCCATATATACCAGGCATGCCTATAATCCTAGCACCTGGGAGGCTGAGGCTGAAGGATCTGTGTATTTGAGGCCAGCTTAAGCTCCATAGTGAGTTCAGGACCAGCCTGGACTACAGAGACTGACTCAAAAAATTGTTCGTTTATTTTTCTGAGTCAGGGTCTTGCTCGGCGGCCCAGGCTGGTCCTGAACTCACTATGGAGCCCATGCTGGCCTTGGACTCACAGCAATCCTCCTGGCTCAGACTCCCAAGTGTTGGGATCACAGATGTGCACCACCATGCCCATCTTAAAAACATAAAATTTTTAAAGATTTGAAGCAGCGATTCATTACAGAGAACTTCTGAAAGCAGATCAGAAATTTAAAAACGGTTAGTTTTATTCAAATTACGAGGCTGGGGGTCAGGAGGAAATCCACAGTGATTAAAGTGCTTGCCTTCAAAATTCAAGGCCTTAAGTTCAACTTCCCAGCACCACATAAAGCTGGGCATGGTGGCATACCCTGTAATCCCAGTACTGAGGCGGGAAGATTGCTGTGAGTCCATGGCCATTGTAGGCTCTGTAGTGAGTTCAAGACCCTGACCTCAAAAAAAAAGAAGAAGAAGAAGAAGAAGAAGAAGAAACTAAAAAATGAGTTGGAGATATAAGTTTAGTGTAATACAAGCTTAGTGTAAAGCTCTGGCTTATTATTCCCTCATGGGAAAAAAAGGGAAAGATCCAGAAAAATACACCCATCTGTCACCATCTGAAGATGTTTTTTAGACGCCCCCTGCTCTGAGAACTTGGCATGTATCCTGTCTTCCCTAAAGGAGCTGCATTTAGGGAGAACACATGTCCCAGCTCTTGCTTACAGAGAATGTTCTCTGATAATTAGATGCTAAAATGTGAAAAACATCATTTTCTAATCATAATTTAGTCTCAAACAGGCCAGAATTATCTCCCTATGTTTCAGCAGGTAGGTCAATGTCTCTGCCTAGGGGACAACTGAGTCAGGCTGTCACTGATCCTCATCTTATGCAGTAAATGGATCAAACACTTTTGCAAGGGGCTCTAGCCAGCAGTGTTTGGCCCGAAGCCCAGTAACCCTTTGTCTGTCTATCTACCTATCTTTTACAGTACTGGGGTATTGAGTACAAAGCCATCACAGTGAGCTGCACTCTTGGCACATTTTTTTTTTTGATACAGGGTCTCCCTAAATTGTTCAAGATGGACTAAAACTTGCAATCCTCCTGTCTTAGCCTCAGAGAGTACTAGGATTACAGGCTTGTATACCACCACATCCATCTTTATTTTTTATTTTGAGACAAAGACTCATTAACTTGATAAATTGACCAGGCTAGGCTGCCTCTGTGCTAGGATTATAGGCCTAGGTGCCACCCCTGGCTTAAGAAAGCCTTTAGATCTGATTTCCCATCCATAGAAGGTACCAGGGATGTTGGAGAGAGAGGAAGGGCACCACAATGCAGGTGGTACAGCCATCCAGAGGTCGACGTCCTATAGAATCAAGCCCCACTGTTCCCCATCAGTCTTCACAGAGTAGGCTCTAAATTTCTGCAACTAGATCATGTCAGATCAGTGGCTTTGGGGGCTATACCCGGAGCAAAAAAGGACACAGACTATACAGGAAACCTTTAAAGTTGGAGCTGGGCATAACGAAAAAAAAAAAAAAAAAACGTTGGAGCTGGAGGAATAGCACAGCAGTTAATGCCCCTTACTTAGGAAGCCTAAGGCCATGAGTTCAATTCCCCAGCACCACATAAATCCAGGTGTAGGGGTGCATTCCTGTAATCCCAGTACTTGGGAGGCTGACGCAGAAAGATTGAGTCCAAGGCTATCCTGAGCTACATAATGAGCTCAGGACTAGTCCTGGCTACAGAGAGAGACTCTGTCTCAGAAAAAAAAATAATAATGCTGGGGCTGGAGGAATGGCTCAGTGTTTAAAGCTCTTGCCTAGCAAGAGCTAAATCAAGCGCTAAGTACCTGAGTTCAGCACCACATAAACTGGGCATGGTGGTGCTCATCTGTAATCCCAGCACTCAGGAGGCTGAGTCAAGAGGATCACAAGTTTGATCCCAACCTGGATATCTCAGCAGGTTAGTGAGACCCGGTCTCAAATAAACAATGATAAGGGGCTGGGAAAGTAACTCAGTGTGAGGGCCGTGAGCTCAATTTCTGCTACCACAAAAATAAATTAATAATAATAAAGGGGAAGGAAATGGTCTACAATTGGACTATCAACTGCACCTGGTGGCAGCTGAGTCTGAAGTCTGGACTGAGGACTCTGGTGAGCCTTGAGAGTTAGGACTGCTACCGGCCCCCTCTGTGCAGGTAGTCAAATCAGCCAGAGGCTGGTAGGCTGGCTCTGGGCCTAATTTAAGTGTTAGGGTCAGTGCAATGAGTCTGGGGTCTCTGGAGGCTGACTATCAAAGCATAAATAAATAAATAAATAAATAAATAAAGCACTTTGGGGTTTTTTTTTGTTGATGTTATTATTTGAGACAGGGTCTTGCTCTATAGGCCAGGCTGGTCCTGAGCCCACTATGAAGTCCAGGCTGTCCTCAAACTCATGGCAATCCTCCTGCCTCAGCCTCCTAAGTGCTAAGATTATAGGCATGTGCTACCACACCCAGTTTATGTATTGATAGGAGACTGAACTCGGGTACTTAGCACTAGGCAAGTGCTTTAACTGCTGAGCTATTCCTCCAGCCCTTTTTTCTTAATTGTGAGACAAGGTCTTGCTCTGTAGTCCAGCCTGGTCCTGAGCTTACTATGTAGCCCAAGTTGGCCTCAAACTTTTGGCAATCTTCTTGCCTCAGTCGCCCACGTGCTGGGATTACAGACTTCCATCACTACACCCAGCTTTTATTATTTTTTTTGAAAGAGGATCTCACTTTATCTTTTTTTTTTTTTTTTGAGACAGAGTCTCACTCTGCAGTCAGGCTGGTCCTGATCTCACCATGGAGCCCAGACTAGCCTCAGAATCCTCTTGCCTCAGCCTCCCGAGTGCTGGGATTATAAGCACGTGCCACTACACCCAGTTTATGTGGTGCTGCGAAGTCCAACCTAAGTCCTTGAGCTTTCTAGGCAAGCACTTAACTGCTGAGCTATTCTCCAGCCCCAAGACAACGCCTTGCTCTATAGCTCAGGCTGCTCTGAACTCACTATATAGCCCAGGCTTGCCTCAGGCACATGGCAGTCCTCCTGCCTCAGCTTCCTAAGAGCTGGGATCGCAGGCTTTCACTGCCAAATGGGTTTCCGTAGTGTGGTGGCTGTCATGCTTGCCGCCCTTGCGGGCACTCACTGTAACATGCCCAGCCCACGTGGTGCTTGCACTTGCTGGGTGAGCACTGCTGACCTTTGCCACCAGGCCTATTATTATTTTTCCTGGACACCTCCATCTGAATATTTTTTAAAATAAGGCTGGGGTATAGCTCAGTGGCTAGAGTGCTTTCATGTTATGTACACCAGTATTCAATTCCCCAGTACCACATAAACCAGGCATGGTGGCGCATGCCTATAATCCCAGCATTTGGGAGGCTGAGACAGGAGGATTGCCTTGAGTCCTAGGCCAGCCTGGGCTCCATAGTGAGTTCAGGACCAGCCTGGGCTGCAGAGCAAGACCCTCTCTCAAAAACAAACAAACAAACAAACAAAAACCAAAAAAAAAAAAAAAAAAAAAAAAAAAAAAAAAAAAAAAAAAAAAAAAAAAAAAAAAAAAAAAAAACCCTAGAGCCACTGGGGCAACCCACATTTCCAGGTCTCCTTTCTGGCTAGCAGAAGCTTTACCCTATCTTTCTTGTGTAAATTTCCCAATAAAGCCTTCTCTTCACAACCTGCCTCCCATTTTCATAACTTACTCTTCAAGCCTGCAGAGACAGGAACTCAGAATTGAGGCCTGACACCACAACCACAAACAAACCCAGGGCCTTGCATTTGCTAGGGAAGCACTCCAACTGCTGAGCCTTGCCACCAGCACCCTGTTTTGTTTTTGACACAGGGTCTTCTTCTGCATTCCTGGCTGTTTCTGAATTCACTGTGTAGTCCATGCTGGCCTCAAACTCAGCCTCCCAAATGCTGGGATTACAAGCATGCATGACTATACCTGGCTGGGGCCTCCTGTTGTTGATTCTACTGAAAGGAAATTTAAGAACATGCAAATCCTGCTTGATGTTAAATTAATGGGGACAGGGGTCAAGACAGAGATTAGTTTTTTGAGGCAGGGCTTTACTCTACAGCCTAGGCTGGTCCTGAATTCACTATGTAGCCCAAGCTGGCCTCAAACTCAAGGCAATCCTCCTGCCTCAGCCTCCTGAGTGTTGGGTTTACAGGCATGTGCCACCGCGCCCAGTTTATATTATGCTGAAGAATCAAACCCAGGGCCTTGTGCTTATTAGGCAAGCACTTTAACCTCTGTTCTATTTCTCCAGGCCCCCCCCCCCCACCCCCCGCTTTTTTTTTGAGACAGGGTCTTGCTCTGCAGCCCAGGCGGGTCCTGAACTCACTGGTGTAGCCCAGGCTGGCCTTAAACTCAGGACAATCTGCCTGCCTCAGCCTCCCAAGTTCTGGGATTACAGCTTTATGCGGTGCTGGGGAATCGAACTCAGGGTCTTACACTTGAAAGCAAGTGCTTTAACTACTGTGCCATTCCTCGAGCTTGAGATGGAGATTTGTTGCAAGAAGGGTGAAGGATCCCAAGAGGGTGATGGAAATGAATGGCAACAGGCTCACCCTCCATAGTGAACTTACTCGAGGAAAAAAACGGCACACCTGATGGTTGGGGAACTTTCTAGGGCCAGTGAGGTGGGAATGTGCTCTGAGTGTGTGAGGGCGGGGGATTCCCAGCCGGAAGGCACTGAGGAGTGGCGGAAGGTGTCGGAAGGTCTAGGATTCTGTCCTCAGGGCTGGGAGGAGGTGCTCCTACATAAGAAAACTCATTAGATCTTTTCTCTCTTGCACATATTTTTCACCCCACCTCTCTTTGTTTATCCTTAATACCTCTGGATGCCTTTGGGTTTCTGGTAAACTTTAAAGCAGCTTGCCTGGCCACATCCATTGCTTCTACTACATTTGGTGTCTCTAGGGCCTAGTTTTGGGCCTGTCCCATGGGTACGTACCCCTTTTTATTATTATTTTTTTTCTTGAGAAAGTGTCTTGTTCTGTAGCCCAGGCTAGTTGTGAGTTCACTGTGTAGCTCAGGCTGGCCCAGAATTTATGGCAATCCTGCCTCAGCCTCCCAAGTGCGGCGATTACAAGCTTGCCCCACCACGCCCATCTTACGCATTGCTGGTGAATGGGATCCTGGGCTTTGTGCTTGCTAACCAAGCTTTTTAAACTGCTGACCTATGCCCCATCCCTTAAACAAATTTTTGTTAGGTAAGAAGCTTCCAAGGCAAATTTCTGTTACTTAGATTTACTATCACCTCACTTTTTATTAACACCTCACTTTTTTTTTTTTCTTTTTGAGACTGGGTATCACTCTGTAGCCCATGCTGGTCTTGAACTCACTATGGAGCCCAGGCTGGACTCCAAGTCTTGGCAATCCTCCTTCCTCAGACTGCCAAGTGCCGGGATTACCGGTGGGCAAAGTTTATGTGGTGCTGGGGAATCAAACCCAGGGCTGTGCCATTCCTTCAGCCCCAAACTCAGGGCTATGAGCCTGCCAGGCAAGCACTCTAACCCCTGTGCTATCCTTCCAGCCCCTTATTTTTGATTTTGCGACAGAGTCTCAAGTAAGTAGCCCAGGCCAGACTCAAACTTGTAACTCTCTTGCCCCATTGTCCCAGCCCCTCCCCCCTCCAGGTGTAGACAAGATCTTTATTTAGAAACCAATGACAGTGGCATAAAAGCTCTCGCTATCCATTGGGAACCCAAAGAGGACTGCCCCCATTTTTATTTTTGCTTGTGAGACAAGATTCCGCAATCCTCCCGCCTCAGTCTCTCCGAGTACTGGGATTACAGGCGCCACGGGGGGCTCCGGGTTCACTCCCTTTCTCTGAGCTCCACTGGGATGTGGCGCACGGGAAGCAGTTCCCTTCGGTTTATCTTCTCCTCCTTTCCCGGGCAAGCTGGAACGGGTGGTCCAGGTGGTGGGGTGGGTGCACCGGGGCAGGGTGGGAGGCAGCGCCACGCCCCACTCCGACAGCCTCAGGTATTACCGGGTAGAGAAGCCAGTTTCCCCAGTTTGCAAAAAGCTTTTTTTTTTTTTTTTTTTTAAGATAGGGTCTCGCTCTGCCACCCAGGCTGGCCTTGGACTCACGGCAATCCTTCTGCCTCAGCCTCTCCAGTGCTGGGATTACAGGCGTGCGCCACCATGCGGGGCTTTAGGTGGTGATGGGGAATCGAATTTAAGGCCTAGCGCTTAGCGCCGTCACCGCTGTGCCATTCCTCCAGTCCCGCTGGGACAGGTTGGGAGGCTCCCTGCAGTCTCCACCTCGGCCCGGGGGCGCCGGGGCCTGTAAACCAAAGAAGGACAGCACGGGACAGGCTATCGCCCTGGTCTGGGTGGACGCCGGGAGATTTTCTAACTTCGGGGTCCTTCTGCCGGCCTCTCTAGCTTCTGCATCTTTGGTCCTGATGATGACACGAGCCGGAAGTGAGGCCTAGCTGCGGAGGCCGAGCTCCATGGAAACACCGGAAACGTGCTGCGAGCTGGAGCTCCGTTCCTGCCGGCGCGGCCAGGGCCTTCAGTTCCGGGAGAGTTGAGGCCCGGAAGTGTGGCCGTCGCGTCAGGAGCCGAAGGCCGCTACTTTGGGGTCAGGTGCCCGAGGAAGAGTCCGAGGTGGGGCCTGGAGGGCGTTCTGCTGCCTCGGGGCCAGCGGGGCGATCCGAACGGGCCAGGGGAGAGGCGCCGGCGCTAGGCTGGGCACTTCCCACGAACGCGAGAGGGCGCTGCAGGACCGGGGCGCCGCGCAGGCCGGGTGCGGAGGTGGAAAGCCCAGGTGGGCGTGGGCCAGGGCGGGTGGCGCCCGTGGTTGCCATGGGGTGGGGGCTCCGGGCCCGGCCGCGATTGCTAGCGCGGGGTCGGGGAGGATGCGCTAAGCGGAGCTAAGGCGTAGGCGTGGCGACGGATGCCAGGCTCTAGACCCAGGTGCGGGAGCTTGGGTTTTTCGGGCCGCGAAGTTGGGCTTCATTCTGAGGGGGCCGGAAGGCCGCGCTGCTTCTGGACCGGGCATGTGGGCCCTCGAAGGAGCCGGGCGGCATAGGGTTGAAAGAGGTTTGCGGAGGCAAGCCGTTGCAAAGGAACTAACTCATCGCCATAGAGGGCTCTGAGGGCTGATGACCTACTTTAGCGGTTAAAGCGCTTGCCTCACATGCGTAAGGCTCTGGGTTCGGTTCCCCAGTACCACATAAAAATTATCCGAGTGTGGTGGCGCAGGCCTTTAACAGCACTTGGGAAGCTGAGGCAGGATTGTTCATTTTTCTTTTTTGAGACAGGGACTCACTCTGTGGTCCAGGCTGGTTCTGAGCTCACTATGTAGCCCAGCCTGGCCTTGAACTCAACAGCAATTATCCTGCTTCAGCCTCCTAAGCGTTAGGATTACAGGCGTGCAACACCATGCCCAGCTATTTTTTTCTTTTTCTTTTTTCTTTTTTTGAGACAGAGTCTATCTCTGTAGCCCAGGCTGGCCCTGGACTCACTGTAGCCCAGGCTGGCCCTGGACTCAGGACAATACACCTGCCTCAGCCTCAGTGATGAGATTACAAGCTTGTACCACCATGCCCAGCTTTACATGGTGCTGGGAATTGAACTCAGGGACTTGTACTTGGAAGGTAAGCTTTAACCACTGTGTCATTCCTTCAGTCCTTACGGGCAGGAATAATCTGAGTTTGAGGTCAGCCTGTGATACACAGTGAATTCAGGACTAGCATTAACTACAGTTCAAGACCTTGTCTTAAATAAATAAATAATAAAAACACCCAGAGTCTGACTGAAGCAAAAATTAAAGAATAGCATTTATTAGAGAAGAGTCTTGAAGAAGATCTCTGTAGAATGGGGACTTGACATGTTTTCTTACATAGCATAGTCTTTCTTTATTTTTTAGGAGACAGGGACTTTCTGCAAACTGTAGTCAAGGCTGGTCCTGAAATTTATCATGTAGCCCAGGCTGGCCTTCAACTCTCAGCAGTCCTGCCTCAGCCTTCTGAGTGCTGGAATTACAGACATGTGTCACCTCGCCTGGTTTTTGTGGTGCTGGTGAGTTAAACTCAGCGGCTTAAACTGCTGAGCTCTTTCTTCAGCCCCTTTTATATAGTCTTTAGACAAAGGTAGGCTGCATTTGTGAGGTAGTTCTAGATGATTGGCTGTTTGGTCATGAAATGGTCTTAGTGTTAAGAAATCTGGGGCAGGCACAGTGTAATTTGACAGTCAGTCTCACTCTGTAGTCCAGGCTGGTTCTGAACTCACCATGTAGGCTTGGCTGGCCTGGATCATGGAAATCCCCTAGAGTAGGGATTACGGGTGTGTGCCCCTCACTCAGCTGTTGTGTGGCTGGGCCTCATGCTTCTGAATCAAGTATGCTCATCACTGAGCTATGACCACTACTCCTGTATATTCACACTTGTCAGCTGAAAATGGGACTGGCTCAGCGGAGGGGAGTATAACTGGACTCTTGTTTAACTTCAGATCAGTAAGACTGGATAGAGTTTTATCAGCTGCCTGAAAAGGGGAGGCACAACCCACAGGCTGCCCGTTTGTAAGGAGCTTTGTGTCTGTGTACCTGCCTGTGACTCTGGCTCTGGCCACCCTACTGCCAAATGGAATGAAGGGCAATCAGGCTGGATAGCGGCCATGAAGGAGTGAAGGTATCCTCCTCCTCAGAGACTTTCTCAGCCACTGGCCTTTCCCAGGGGACAGTCAGAGGGACCGCAATAAGAGTGAGTCTCCATCTGGAGCTTTATGGCTTCAGTTCTGGAGGAGATAAAATGGGAGAGCATTAGCCATGCAGAGTCCGGATAGGCATAGCCAGAGCAGGATGGCCAGAGGGCCCAAAAGGGACCAACCTGAGAGGAGAAGAAGGGCAGTCATCCTTTCATTATGTTGAAGACTTGGGCTGCTAGCCTCTGGGTCACAGTAAAGTCATGTAGCCATTTGGCCTTCTGAAAAAATAACTTCAGTTTGGGTGTCTACCTGTTGGGGCACACTAATGAAAGTGCAACCAGGGCCATTAAGAATGGCACTGGGACTGGAGGAGTAGCTCAGCGGTTAAAGTGCCTGCCTAACCAGCTCAAAATTCTGGGTTTCATTTCCCAGGATCTTGAGCTGGTTAAGCCGGGTGTGGTGGCACAGGCCTGTAATCGCAGCACTTAGGAAGGATGAGGCAGGATTTCCATTAGTTTGAGGTTAGCCTGGGCATCATAGTGAGTTCAGGACCAGGCTAGACTACAGAGCGAGACCCTTTCTCAAAAAGGAAAAAAGAATGGCACAAACACCACCCTCCTGAGTGACCATCCAGTCGAGGACCTGACAGTGGTCCAGTAGTCGAGGATCATACCAGCCAAAGAGTTGAAGGAGTTTTAGATACCTGGGGAATTGTTGCCTACCCACCCCACCCCAGGCAGAGGCTTGCTCTGAACTCCAGGCTTGTCCTTAACTCACTGCGTAGCTCAGGCTGGCCTCAAATTCATACATCCTCCTGTCCTCCCATCCCAGCCTCCCAAGTGCTGGAATTACAGGAATGTGCCACCTCACCTAGTTTATGTGGTGCTGGGGAAGTGAACCCAGGCCCTTGTGCTTGCTCCAAACACTTAGCTACTCCCCCAGCCTGTTGTCACCAGTTTGTAATGCGACCTCAGCCATAGAGGCTGTGTGAGGCAAATGAGATAACCACTGTACTCTGGGGACCAGCCCTGGGGCTAGAGGAATGGCACCTTAATTAAAGTACTTGAAGTTAAAGTACTCGTCTTGCAAGCACAAAGCCCTGAGTTCAGTTTCCCAGCACCACATACAGGTGGGCCTGGTGGCACATGCAGGAGGCTGAGGCAGGATCATCCTGAGTCCAAGGCTAGCCCTGGCTACACCAGTATGTCCAGGACCAGCCTGGGCTACAGCACAAGACCCTGTCTTGAAAAGAAAGAAAAAGAAAAAAAGGAAACCAGCCTTACAGAGGCTGTGATGTTGGAAATTTATACCTGATTGGCAACCACATCATTCAAAAGCAGTGAGGAGAGTTGAAACTCCCAGAACAGTGAGCATGACTGGTTCCTATTGTTGTTGGGTTAAGTGATTAATAAATTTTTTCAAGACAGGCTTGCACTCTGTAGTCTAGGCTGGTCCTGAACTCACTATGGAGCCCAGGCTAACCTCAAACTAATGGCAATCCTTTTGCCTCAGCCTCCCACATGCTGGGATTACAGGCATGTGCCACCACGCCCAGCTTTTGTGGTGTTGGGGAATCAACTCAGGGTCTTGAGCTTGTTGGGTAGGTGTTTAACAGCTGAGCTATTCCTCCAGCCCTGTGGTCCTCACCTTTTGTGTCTTTGTTTAGTTAAGAGAGTCCTCAGGAGCTTTGGCAGAAGGGTAATATGGAAACTAGGTAAGGTTTAAAGTTGGGAAATGAACATGGAAATTGGGACAGTAGCTACAGGGAACAATGCTCTCTAGGAGAGATTGTCCCTGGAGTGAGTGTGGTATTGTAAGAAGTTTGCAATAAATGCAATCAGTGGCTGTATAGTTACTGAAAGTGTCTAGGGAACTTTCATCACAGAGGTAAGAGACAGGTGGCTTGACCTCTACAGTTACCCCAGGAACCAGTGGTCAAAACCAGCTGTCAGTACTATTAATCTTGGAGAAGTGTGTGTGTAAGGGAAGGTAGAAGTCTGTGATACCATTTAGCCCAACAAATGTATTTAGATGTAGTCTGGAGTCTGAGATGAGAGATTTAAGATGCTATTGGATGGCCTGTGTGAGGAGGATTACAAAAGGGGTCATAAGGAAGGGGAATGTCTCTTCTCATATTAGTAATTTATACCCAGTGATAAATCTGTATCTCCTTGGCGGGGTATTGTAGGAGTGGAAGTTGGAGCCAGGCATTTGGTATGTCTTTGGGGGCTACAAAAGGAGTATCGTGATCTATGGGTTAATATATATAGCCATGTTGGGGGCTGAGGATGTAGCTCAGTGGCTAGAGGGCTTACCTAGCAAGTGCAAGGCTTTGGGTAAGACTCCCCAATACCACAACCGGAATGTGGTTGCACATGCCTATAATCCCAGCACTTGGGAAGCTGAGGCAGGAGGATTGCTATGAGTTGGAGGCCAACTTGGGCTATATAGGGAGTTCATGACCAGCACAGACTACAGAGCAAGATCATTACTCAAAAAAAAGTAGCCAAGTCGAAAGTCCCATGGCAGGGACCCAAAAACGTATCCAGCAGTTGGGTGTGGCGTAGTTTAAAGCAGTGGCAATATGAATGAGAATGTTATTTACTAGGAGGTGGAAGAAGAGGAAGAGACCAGTAGTGTAGCAGAGATCATAACAGAGAGATGAAAAACCAGAGAGGGACACTATTAGAACTAGAAGGATGGTGTTAGGTTTTTTTCTTTTGAGACAGGGTCTCACGGTAATCCTCCTGCCTCAGCCTACCATGTGTGCCACCATGCCCAGCTTATGTTGTGCTGGGGAAGCAAACTCAGGAACTTAGTGCTTGTCTTGGTGCTTGCTAGGCAAGCACTTAAGCTGGTAAGCCATTCCTCCAGCCCTAGAAGAATATTATTAAATTAGTGAAAGGAGGCTTGAAGCTAGGCTGAAGGAGGCATAAGTCTACATTATGACGTAGGAGGAAATGGTTCCAACTTCGCCTTCGGGTAATAAATAGGAATGATAGGGGAACAAAGATGCACAAGGATATCCTGGGAAATGTGCATAGCCAGAACAAAGGATGCCTGAGGGCTGACTGGTTGGTCACCCAATGACTTTTCCTTTTTTTTTTTTTTTTTTTTTTTTAGCCCAGGCTGGTCCTGAACTCACTGGTGTAGACCAGGTTGGCCTTGGACTCAGGGCAATCACCTGCCTCAGCCTATGCTGGGGTTATAGACATGCACCACCACACCCAGCTTTATGTGGTACTGGGGAATTGAACTCAGGGCCTTGTGCCTGCCAGGCAAGCACTTTAACTGCTGTGCCATTCCTCCAGTCTCCCGCTGACATCTTTTACTTTTGAACAGAAAACAGAGATCTGTCACTTGCTCACCGGGGTAGGATGGATCTGATCTCTCAGGGGCTCGTCAGGCACTGGAGACTAGGATAGTTCAGGGCATCTGCAGTCCACAGTTTTACAAGAGTATTAAACCCAGGCATTCACTTTGGCTATATTGAGAGCAGTGGGAATAGGCAGGATTACTGACAAAGGTCTATCCCAGCATGGGCTGGAATAGTTTATCTCAGAGTTTTGATCAGGACTTTGGACCTTGGGCAGAGGATGAGTACTCTCAGAGAGGAAGGTAGAGAATTGGTCTCCATGAAAGTTGAGAGGAGAGGGTAGTGGCTTAGCTCAGCAGTTAAAAGTGCTTGAGCCCAAGGCCCTAGGTTTGATTCCCCAGCATCACCTAAACTGGGTGTGGTGGCACATGCCTGTAATCACAGCACTTGGGAGACTGAGGTATAGGGTTGTTTTGAGGTTAAGGACAGCTTGGGCTATATAGTTTAGGACCAATCCAGGATTACAGAGGAAGAACCTGTCTCAAAAAACAAACAAACAAACAAACAACAACAAAAAACCCCCCCAACAACAAAAAGAGTTGAGAGGAGTTGGAATTCGGCCAAGGACTGGACACAGTTAAGAAGCTCTTTGGAGGCCGGGTGTGGTGGCACATGCCTCTAATCCCAGCACTTGGGAGGCTGAGACAGGAGGATTGCCTTGAGTTTGAGGCCAGCCTGGGCTACAGAGTGAGACCCTGTCTCAAAACTAAAACACATACACACCAAAAAAAAAAAAAAGAAGAAGAAGAAGAAGAAGAAGAAGAAGCTCTTTGGGACTGGAGGAATAACCCAGAGCACTGGCTAGGGCCCTGGATTCCATTCCCCAGTATAAATCAAATACAGTAATCCCAGCACTTGGGAGGCTGAGGTAGAAGGATTGCCATGAGTCCAAGGCTAGCCTGGGCTATATTGTGAGTTCAGGACCAACTTGGACTAGAATGAGACCCTGTCTCAAAACAAAAACAAACAGAAAACACCTCTTTGGCGCCAAAAGGCCTTCCATAAAAGATTCACTTATTTATTGAGACAGGGTCTTGCTTTGTATCCCCGGCTGGCCCTGAACACACTATGGAAACCAGGCTGGCCTTCAACTCATGGCAATCATCCTTTCTCTGCCTCCCCAGTCCTTTATGTGGTGCTGGAGAATTGAACTCAGGGCCTTGCATTTTCAAGGCAAGTGCTTTAACTGCTGTGCCATTCCTCCAGCCCCCATAATGGGATTTAAAAGGGCATCAAGCCTTGAAACTTAAGTGTGTTTCATAGCCTAGTTAGGATGAGCAGGAGGAGGGCCTTCCAAGCTTTGTATTCTTGAGTTTAATGAGATGACAATTAAGGAACTCATTTGCACTTTATACTTGTCCTGAGGATTGGTATCACCATGCACAATGAAGCTTATGATCCCCAGTGCCCTTGAAATTCCTTGGGTTATTTTTGCATTGAACTCTAAACCTGGGAATGATTTCATTAACTAGAATGAGAAAGGGTCTCTCTGTAGCCCAGGTTGGCCTCAAGTTTACAGCAGTTCTCCTCTTTCTTTAGCCTCTTGAGTGCTGGGATTATGGGTGTGCACCACCAAGTCCAGTTGATGTGGTGCTGGGGAGTTGAACTCAGGGCCTTGTACTTCCTATGTAAGCACTGTAACCATTGTGCTGCTATTCCTCTATCCCCATTAACCAGAATCTCTCTCTCTCTCTTTTTTTTTTTTTTTTTTTGAGATAGGGTCTCACTCTGTTGTCCAGGCTGGTCCTAAACTCACTATGGAGCCCGGGCTGGCCTTGGAACCCACAGCAGTCCTCCTGCCTCAGCTTCCTGAGTGCTGGAATTTGCCACCATGTCCAGTTTATGTGGTGCTAGGCAAACACTTTAACCGCTGAGCCATTCCTCCAGCCCCAACCAGAATCTTAAACCTCATGTGCTCGTTTGTTTTTTTGTGGGAAAGGCCGCAATTTACCCAGAGGTATCTGTTGGGACAAGCAAGTATTAGCTATATTTAACCCTAGACATAAGGGTGGAATCCAACTGCCAGTTCTTCCTTGGATATAACTCTGTGTTGCTTCCTGGGTGGCTGGAAGATTGAATTCTTTGGTTTGTCTTTTTTTTGGAGACAGAGTCTCTCTCTGTAGTCTAAGCTGGTCCTGAACTCACTATGTAGTCCAGGCAGGTCCTGAACTGATGGCAATCCTCCTACCTCAGTTTCCCAAGTGCTGGGATTACAGGCATGAGCCACTCTTGGGTTTGTCTTAAGGCAAATTTTGTAGCCCTTATACCACTTGTTCCACTGTGTGAGGGAACTTGTTCCCAGCAAAGACTTTACTTATTAGGAACTTATTTTTTTCCCAGATGGTATGTGTTGTGGATTTCTTTGATTGTTTTTCATTGGATCATCTCAGGCATCAGAAATTGTCCTTCAGGAGTCTCCCACCACCCAGAGGAATTAAGGATATGTCCCTTTCTTTTCCTACGCATGTTCTTGTTTTGTATGGGAGGACTGGAAAGGCAGAATGACAGAGTTAGCCCAAAGGAGATAACAGATAGATTCTTGGGTGCTGCCCTCTTGGCTTCCTGATCTCCTTGGTGGTTACTTTGGGTCACAGATTCTAACTCTTTTTGGTGGCCATTACAATGGATAATTGTGGGACTGGAGGGATAGCACAGTGGTTTCACTGCTTGCCTAGCCAGCCAGAGGTCCTGGGTTCAATTTCCCAGCACCATGTAAGCCAAGCATGGTGGTACATGCCTATAATCCTAGCACTCAAGAGGCTGAGGCAGGAGGTTTGCTGTGAGTTCAAGGCCAGGCTAGGTTCCATAGTGAGTTCAGAACCATCCTGGACTACAGAACAAGATTCTGTCTCAAAAAAAAAAAAAAAAAAAAAAACA
>PVKB01002856.1:0-242953 GCA_004027205.1 Ctenodactylus gundi | reverse complement strand
TATTACTCAAAACAGCAATTGCACCAGGTGACAACTTGAATACTTCAAGGTGTCCAGTTGCCTGCCGTTGTCTATTGGCCTGGGGATGAGGCGCAGCCTGCTCTGTGAGGTCACGGTCCAGCTGAGCGGGCCTTCTGCATGCACATGTGAGAGCTGAGCCAGGTCCTGTCACTGTGGCTCTCCTTCCTTGTTCTTTCTACTAGGCTCCCCAGGGAGTCCAAAGTGTGGCATGGTGCGTGTGAAAGGGGTGTGCTCAGCCACGCCTTGTTTTGTATTGGCTGTTCCCTCCTCAAATAAGTATGCACTGTAAACCAACACCATATGTTTTCTACACTAATTTTATCTCAAAATGTTTTCACATCTCTTCTAACTAGATTGTTCTACCTACAAAGAAAGTCTGGAGTTCTCTGTCTAAAAGGCGTGGCCCCAGATCTTCCTACAACCTGCTCATTATTGTGCCAGCACTTTATCCAGGCCTGGCATCATACCGTTGCCACTGCGATTAGCTTATCTGCATATTTTGCATCCTAAACATTTTCAGAGGTGGAATTGCATTTGTCTTGACCCCTACTGCATTCCCAAATATAGAACCATATTACCAGTCTGCTTGTTGAAAGCATAAATATGATTACTTAACAAAACTGTGTATGTGGCCCAAGTGTAACATAGATAGAGAACTACAGCAATCATATGACAAGCCTGCTGCCCCCTAGAAGCACTATTTCTTCAGTATACTTAAGTTTTTATTTGTTCAGATCTAGGCACCTTTAAGTAAAAGCAACTGAGGGAAATATAAAATGCAAAATTACTCTTATTAGAGTTCCAATTTGGGGCCCAATTAATCAGAAGTGGAAGGAAAATAATTTCCCCATTTTTTTTTTCTCTAAAGAATGGCATGGTTTATACTACTCAACACTCAAGAAATTTGAAAGTTGTGTGACCCTAGACTTCTTTCTTTACCTCATCCTGGGAAGCTTTTGGGTGCAGGGTCTTGCTATGTAGTCTAAGCAAACCCGAGCTCATTGTGTAGCTGTACCACCAGTCTACTGTGGACTAAACCCTCGAAAGAAAACAATTAACCATGTCTCCTAAATATCTTTTCTTCACATTTAAAATGTTGCTCACTCAAATTCCCATTCTGTCATCTTTCAGACTAACATACCCATAACACACATCGCTAGATTTGGAGTATTCCCTATGTAAGCATTAGAAACAAAATGCTTCTGACTCAAACATAGTTTAATAGACAATACTTGTGTAAATTGTGAAAATACTTGTGAAAATTTTAGAGAGTTAGAAGGGGTTTTATGTTTTCAACACAAAGAACTGATATGTTTGAGGAGGTAAATACATTTAATCTGATGTAAAAATTATGTAATTCATACATGTGTAGGCATTATATGGTATCCTACTAATATGTTCAACTTTATTTTTTTGTATTAAATAAGAAAATAAAAAAATAAATATGTAGTTTAAATTTTCTTTGCAATTTTTAAATTTAAAATATCAGAATCTTGATTAAAAAACATAATGAATATTCCAGATGTCAGGTTTTTAATGTACAGGTAGTTAGACAAATACATATAAAGTGCAACTTTCAAGTTTTGAGATAATATATTTAATTCTACAAAATGGTCAAAAAGAGCCCTGAGACAGCTTAGTGTTCCAACTCTTTTAAAATTTTCTAAATGTCATCAAACATAATTGCACTAAAATTCAAAACACAATTTAAACTTTTCTTATTTATTATAAATCCAGAAGCTAAAGTTCCTTTAAATAGTACAATTTGAACTGAAAGAATTGTTCTACTGTTGGATTGCAAAGTTGTCTTATAAAATCAATTTCAAATTTTCTTTATATGACAACAGAAAAGATAAAATTACTTGAGGGGACTTCTCATACCAAAGAGAGATTAAATTTAAATAGTATTGAAAAATATAGTAGAGGTAATTTGTAGTTAAATGCATTGTGGGAAATTCACATTGTTCAATGGTATAATGAGACAGTATCTGCAACGCATCATCATGATCACTTACTGTTTTATCCAAAATTATTTGTTTGCATGCAAAAAAGTAATTTTCTTTGTTTTTGAGACAGGGTCTTACTAAAAATATAATTTTCTAAATTCTAGATATTTGCAGCTTTATCATTATTATTTTTATTAACTTTCTCTTCCAGAGATCCAGACAAGATAGCTAGATATTTCTGATGTGGCAAGAATAAACAAAGTACAAAAGAAGAGACAGTGCAAATATTTTATAAATTTACTTATCGATAGGTTAAAAACTCCATTGTTTCAATTATTTGGTAAATATACAAGGAGTTTGAAAGATTGCCAGACACCAAATGTAAAGATAATGTTTTAATGATAGAGAAAAGAAATTGGTAACTGAGATGAAAAAATTATTTTCAGCAGTTGATTTTAAAACAAGTCAATATGAAAAGAAAACATCCCAATCTACAAGTTTAAGATCTGCTGTACTATATAATGGAATTTGACAACACTGAAAAAATTTCAGATCCTAATGAGTACTGCGTGAGCGCTTACAAGAACACCATGGGGAGTGGTTGAGCTGGCCTGAATGGGATTTGGGAGCAGCTGGATGGAGTGATGTGTCCTAGCAACCAGGGCCTGCTTGTTCTTTTAGAGTCTGAGACTTGAGCAACAATCATGATAATAACAATGACTCAGTCAACGTCACCATACTCTGCAATCGATGCATTTTGCCACTTGGCCTTTCAGAGCAACTAGTTCTTGAAGTCCTTCCCTGGAACACAACTTTCCCCAAGCCTTTCTTGACCACCTGCCCTCTGGCGCCTTTGTTACAAACTTACTGTAGCTACATCCACCTCTTTTTCCTCCTGTCAGGCTCATCCTCTCTCGTCCGTTAACTCTGCCAACCACTACTTTCTTTGGATTTCTTTGGATTTTCTTACACTTCACATGTTTCTTCTCCCTGACCTCAAGTGGTCATCCAAACTCATGTTGGGGGTTTTCATCCTCAAATTCCTGCACTTGTTACCAACAATCAGCATTTATTGAACAATTAGTAAATGCAAATCAGTTATCCAGAAGTTCAGACAAATGATTTCATTTACATCCACAAGAACTGATGAGATAGGTATAATTATTCTCATTTTTAAAAGTGAGGGTTAGAAAGTTTAGGATCTCAGGTACCTTCTCTTGATTAATGATGGTCTGCGTTGAGATTGAATCTTATTGGTATAAAGCTAGAATTAGCACCCTGCCCTCCTAAGTGTGTTAAAAATTCATAAGACAAAAGCGACTCCAAACCTGTGTGATTCTTCCTGCTTCATTCAAAGACTTAGTTTCCTTTTTTATTTTGTGTGCGCCCATTTGGTGACTGGCTTCCTCTCTGTCTGAATTTCTGCTTTCTAATACAATTACTCCTTTTCTGGTTGACCAAGAAATATGAGTCCAGAGAAAACTAAGCAGGAAAAGGATCGACAATATCTACTTCTTTTTTTCTCCAATCACAAACCGACGGATAATGGGCCCAAACTAACCGCCTGCCTGCTGCAGACTAGCTGGTCACGTGGCACGGGGTTGACACCAGCTCCTCACGAAGAGACAGTTCCCGCTCAGAGGAAGCGGCACCCTCAGCTTTGTAGGAATGTGGTGCCAAAGATTTGATTTCAGTTCCCTCTCTTCTGTTTTTTTGTTCACCCCTAGCTTTTTCTGACCTAGCTTAATTGTGTCTCTAGTGCGGCGTTTCGGTTTCATCGTAGCCATATATGAGCTAATTTCTTCTCTCGGACTTCTTCTTGACTGACCACTCACCGTTGGCTACACATGTGACTGTTGTTCTGCTCCCTAGCCTTTGTCCTTCCTGGCCCTCGTGCTGCATCCTGGACCTGCCACAGGTGGTTTGCTGACATCTGCAACCTTGCTGAGCCTGCCGCCTCGCCTACGTTTCCCGTGTTCCTTCCTCATGTCCTCAGTCCATCTCGGTCTATCCCCTGAGATCAACAGAGCAAGCTGGCTTCAAGGGGATGCAAGCCTCGCTCACCTACCTGTGACGTGTGTGGATTGCCAAGATCTTACCTTCTGTGCATGTCTTTCAGATAAGTCTCCTTAATGGCACATTCCTTCCCAGGCTTTTTTTTTTCCCCCATTTTTTTTTCTCATTACTTGCAAATACACCTAGCCTTTAGTACCTCCTTTTTAAGCATCTTAAGCATTCCTGCTCTAAGTCTTAACATTCTCCTCAGAAGGGTTCTGGGACATACTTCTCTTTCACTACAGCTGTAGTAACAACATAATATTATCTCTGATTTCTCAATTGTTTGTAAGAAATAATATTTGTTACTCAAATTACCTAATAATGATAGCTCACAAAGGTATAATACAGTATGACAAATAAGATATTGACATTAATATAGTCAAGGAATTCATGACTCTACTGCCACAACATTCCTTCATGTCATCATTACATAGTTACGTACATTTTTCCCCCACCATTTACAACCTCTTTTTTTTTTTAATGGTACGGAAGACCTAGCCTAGGGCCTCCATGCACCCTTCTTAATCCCAGAAACCACTAATCTGTTCTCCGCTTCTACAATTTTCTCACTTTAATTCTAAGACAGAATTTATCCCTTTGGGGCTGTAACAATAGTGTGTGTCTTTTTATTGTTTAGTATTATTCCATGATAATAACTATGGGCCAAAACTTATTTAACTCATCACGTACTAAAAGGTATCTCTGTTAGTTTCAATTTTTACTTATTGCAAATAGAGATTTGTAAACATTTTGAGCAGGCTATTGTGAGAATGTAGATTTTCATTTCTCTGGAATAAGTATCAAGGGGACGATTTATAGGTCAACTGGTAATTGCATGTTTGTTTAGTTTTCAAAAATCTGACAAACTATTGTCCAGAGTGGCTGTTCCATTTTACACATCTACCATCAATGTATGAAAGATTTGGTTTTACTGCAACCTTACTAGTATTTGATATCACCACTCTTTTCTTATTTTTGCCATTTTGATAGGTATATAGTGATATCTTATTGGTTATTTGAACATCCATCTACATACATCTTCGTTCTTTGTCCATGGTGTTGCATAGAGTTCTACTTTTTTATTGATATATACACACACACACACACACACACACACACACACACACACACACATATTACTTGTTGCTGAAACAAAATACCTGACATTCACAATTTAAGGGAGGAAAGACTTATTCTAGCTCACAATTTCAGAAGATATCACACCGCTCATACATGGGCAGCTGGCAATGGTGGAAGCACATGGCAGGTATTGGAGAGCTGCTCAAGGCATTGCAGACAGAAGCCAAGTGAAGCAGGAGCCAAACGAAGAAGGAAAGAGTTGATCTCTACAGCTTAAGGCGAAGTTAGATCTTTCCCAGGAAGAAGCTGTAACAATAATTCTTCTTCCTTCCTTTATTTAGTTTAAGCTGCCAGCTAGGCTGCCCACACCCTGGGTGCTGTCAATCCCTCACTTACTGGCTCACAAATCAATAGTACACACTTGGAAGCTCTTTCCTGGCACCACCCTCCCCATGAAACTCAACAAGTTGATACGATTCTTCTGGGCCAGATTCCAAGCACCTGCCCCTTCTAGCCTGGCTCCACCTCCCTAGGAAGCTGTTGGGGGCAGGGTCTTGCTATGTAGTCCAAGCAACCCCGAGGTCATTGTGTAGCTGTACCACCATGTCCATCTAATCCTTTATGCGGTGCTGGGGAATTGAACCCAAGGCCTTGCACACGCAAGGCAAGTGCTTTAGTCACTAGGATACTCCTCCAGCCAAAGTTTTAAGATATTTTAAATACCAGTCATTCATCAGTTCCGAAGTTTGAAGATAATTGTTCCCAAGCCACAGCAATTCTTTTTATTTTCTTTAAGGAGTCTTTCACAAAAAATATATTTTGAGATTGGTAAGTCAAATATCAGTATTTCTTCCTTTTTTGGAATATGTTTTTGTAGTTGCTTAGCTTTTCCTGCTCCTAAATTCTGAATATTGCCTGTGATTTTTCTATAGCATTATGATTTATGTTCAAGTTTATCTTCCATTTTTAGTCTTTTGATAAATAAGAGACATGATCCATGATTTTAAAGGTGTGTGTGTGTGTGGGTGTGTGGGTGTGTGTGTGTGTGTGTGTGTGTGTGTGTGTGTTTGGCTAAGGGACCAGACTTTCATCTACTTGTCTTTGTACCTTAGTCCAAAAATCATCCGGTCATCTTTCAGAGTTCTTCGACCTGCTCCATTTCTCTACATGTTTATCTCTGTGTTGCTGTCCCGCCATCTTCATTATCACCGTTGAGCAACTGACGAGTCTTGATTTCTTTCATGGTTATTCTTTCTCAAAGTTGGTTAGTCAGTTTAGCTATTCCAGTTTCTTTGACTTGATTTATAAATTTTAAAGTATTCTGCCTATATCTATAAAACTCTTAAAGGGATTTCGAAAGATTAACTTCATCTCATATATCAATGTTTCATTGAGTTGTCTAATCTGCTAACACTGTGCTCCTACTCCACTGGCTTCTTTCATCAGCAGTGTGTAATTTAAATATATTATTATAATTCCTATAGTGCTTTGATAAATTTGTACTTAGGTATTTTATTTCATATTTGGAGCTTATGTGAATATGAGAGTTTTAATTTCAGTACCCACAATTTATTTTTTAATATATGTTTATTTGGAGTCCTGTGAGCTTGCTGAATTCAAAAGAGTTTTAGGGCTTCTATTTTCCAGGACAATTTTCAGAATTATTTTCTACCACCACCATCATTCTTTAATTGTGCTGCTTAAAGCTGCAATGTCTTTGCAAGTCTCATTGTTCATATCTGGCCAAATCCTCTATAATGTCATTTCCCTGATTTAGAACTTTTCATGTCTTTCTATTGCCTACTTCAAGGAACACAATTTTTTTTTTTCACTTTTCCTTTGGGGTGTAGTTTTATTCTGCCTGAGTTTAACTTCTCTCATTCACAAAGCTACAGTGAATTTATTTTCTCCATTTTTCTGCACAAACTTGTTCTCTTTCTACTGAGTTTGCTCATTTTTTTATTTTTCTCACCAAATCAAGGTGTAATACTTTCCCATTTTTATCCCTAAATATTAAATTCAGTTCCATCTTTAGATCCAACTTAATAACAATTTTTTCCATGATTATACTTCTTCAGTCTACTCTAGTTCAATCAAAATTCTCTCCTCTGTGAAATTCTTTTGAAACTACAGCAAATTGACATGATTTACTCTAAACTATTCTCTGTTATGAATTGCTTTGTGCTAGTTTATGGACAGTTTAGATCCTTGGTGCTGTTCTAAAGGCAAGATTTTTAAAAGAAATATTGAGACTTGATTAAGCACTAATTTTAATCAATCTGAGTACATGCCTGATCAATTGTATAGTACTGGATACCTCTGCACACAGTTAAATATCAGTCCTTATTGAAGAGTTTCACACACTCCTAAATCAACTCCATCTTCAATCTACAACCTTACCTTTATCACATCTACATAAAGTCAAAAACACTGGGAGATACCAACAAGTCTACATCTCTAAATAAGCCTTAGGTATTTCTAGTTGTTTTTTGCTATGGAAAATAACAAAGTACTGCCAAGCTCATTGGCTTAAAATACTCAAAGCTCTCATATTATTGTTACCATAGATTTTGTGAGTCAGAATTCATATGAATCTCAGTAAGGAAGGTTGGTCTTTATTCTATGATCCTAAGGCCTCAGCTAACAGGCTAATGCAGCTGTGGGTTACGAAGTCCACCTGAATGTTTGAATCTATATTCTTCATCCACATGTGTGATATCCAGCTGGTATGATTTGAATGCCCCAAGTCTCTTCAATGCCCTCTCTCTTCCCACCTGTACTTCCTTCCCCTTCCCCTTCTTGGGTCTTAAACCAAGAGTTCTTCTCCTCAGCTTTGACAGCATGTCTTTGACAGCATGCAATTTCAAGGTAGTCAGCTTCACATGTTCCAGCCAAAAAGGCTGCGACCCTTCATGACTTAGCCTCAGAATCACATCCCATCATTTCTTTTGTTTTTTTGTTTTTTTGGTCAAAGTCATAGCATACTTTCTTGCATTCAAGATGAGGTACCATCGATTCTAGCTCTTTCTGGGGAGGATACCATTGAGTTGACCTTCATTTTCTTTAAACTAAAGCTCTCGGGCACTTCCCGGGGCCAATCTACTTGCCTTTGCCTGATACTGTACATCTGAGGACACCAACTGAACAGTTTATAGGAAAATTAACATCTGAAGTTAGTATTTTTCTGCAAAATGTCAATTATTTCCACCTTGAATTTAAAAAAAAAACTTGTTTCCTTTACGACTATTATTTGGTATTCCTCCTAAGGGTTTGCTTGAAGCCAAACCTTTCATTTCACTGAGTCCATTCTGCTTCTTCCCACTTCCAGATTCACATCCTTTTCTCATTATTCCTTTATATGAATTCTGGAGATACAACTCTTCTCCAGGAAAACCATCTTCTTTCTTGTCCGTCTCTTAACGAAACCTGCCAATAATGCCCTCCCCCAAATATCTCCTACGCTGGTTTCTCCCAGCAGACATCACTTGTGTTACCTTATAAACCTAAAAAGGGACAAACGTTCCAGCTCCTTACTGCTTCTTGACATTACTCTTCACTTGCCCTGTGAGTCTCTCTTTTGAGAATGATGCCAACCCTTCCCTGCTAGCGGCTGCCTTCTCAGCGCTCTCATCTACCAAATTTTAAACCAGTTTTCTCATACAACTTCTCCAGACTTCCTCCAGTTCAGCAATCCATCCTGTTTCCTGTTTTCTAGACTTACAATGACAGTTCGCCTCCACTCTGATAACCTTACTGTCACTCAGCTTTAATAACTATAGTTGCCTTATTCCCAGACTAACTTTTCCTTTTCCTTTGTTCTGTGAACTTCTTCCTTCTACCTCATTTCTACACTGAACTTGCTCTCTCTAACATCTTCAAGAAATTCCATTTAAATCTCCTTGCCTCATGCTACTAACCTATAATCCTCTGTTAACCTATAATCCTCTGTCTGTTAACCTGTAATCCTCTGTCTGTTAACCATACGATTTCTTCAGTGATCAGTAATAATTTTGTTTGTGGCTTTAACATGTCTTCAAAAACACCAAGACTTTGCAATTCATAAATCCAATAGACTCTTTGTAGTCTTTTTTTTTTTTTTTTTTTTTTTTTTTTTTTTTTTTTTTTTTTTTTTTTTTTTTTTTTTTTGCAGCAAGGGACACCCTCTTCCCTAAAATTCTTTTCAGAGCCTGATTTCTTCAGGGAGTTGTCTTAGAACTTTTATGACTCTAATTCTTCCTACTAACTATCATCTCTTTGTCCTTGTTTTTGGGTATTTCTGTAGCTCTGCCCTGCTGGTCTTATCTTTCTTTGTCCGCACAACGGTCTTTGTCAGCATCCTATGCTCCTTGGGGAGTGACTGCACTTATTTTCTGGGTAACAACTATAATTTGCAAACAAACGTTTCTTAAACCTCTTTCTCTCGCTAAAATTCTATGCCACACTCCAGAGTTGTGTTTACAATGACAGTGCGCCTTTTTAACAGGGTATCTGGAAGTATTTCCAACCCAGGAAGCACTGCAGCCCTTCCTACCCTCACCTTCCTACCATACACAACAGGTAAGAGATTACCTGCATTTGCATGCAAAGAAGTGATAATGATGTTAGCTAATTTAAAATATACAAACAAATGTGCAAGTTTACTCCATGTGCTGTTAGGCTGTTCCAGGCAGGCAGAGTGCTGGGTTGATGATTCTAATCAAGTAAAAAGATAGATGCTGATGAGCGGGACCAGGATCTCCAGGGGCAGGCAATTTGTTCAGCTGCCCTTTCCTACTGGAAAGGCTTTTCAAGAATATCACCAAGCTTTGTCCTCATTTTAGGCTCTGCAGGCATCTTTTGGGTGCATAATTAGATCCTCATTGAACAAGAAGGCAGATGCCTGTTATTGTGACTGGGATACAGCCATTGTATACTCAAAATTGGCAATCTAGCTGGTAAATGATTCTCTTGTCAGTTTGGTTGGTGTGAGTCAGTCCCTCAGTGTTGGTGAACTCTAGATGAACTGTTGAGATCAAGTTTCTGGGTCTGCAAAACTAAAGATCAGACTCTGAGCTGTGGTAACTGAAAATAAACCATGAACCTGAGAGTTGAGGCCTGGTGAAAGAGACGCTTCTTGTTAGTATATTTTTAGAGGGCTCCAATTTTGTGTCGTGCATCTCTGTTCCACAGGAGGTCTGTCACAGCATCAAAACAGTGAATATTTGCTTATTATCTGATCATAGATGATCAATGGAGTACCCAAAAAAGCCACTGTTAAATGCACCTGAATAATCTCTTAATCCCACAATGTGGATTTCTTTTCCTTTTTTTTTTTTTTTTGAGAAAATCTTGCTCTGTAGGCCAGGCTGGTTCTGAACCCACTGTGTAGCCCAAGGTGTCCTAGAAATCATAGCAATTCTCCTATCTCAGCCTCTTGAGTGCTGGGATTGCAGGTGTGGGCCATCACCCATGCCCAGTTTATGTGGTGTGGGGAAATGAAACTCTGCTCTCTAGGCAAGCACTTTAACCACGGAGCTGTACCCTCAGCCTCCACAACATGAATTTATAAGAGACATATAAAACCTCTAACACATGATAGAAGATAAATCTAAAACAATAACAAATAGAACAACAAAATGGTATGTGGAGTGGCAAAAGCCTTAGTAACTTCAAAAATGACATACTTACAAGTTCCATTCCCCAGCATCATTTAAAATCGGGGTGGTGGTGCACGCCTGTAATCCCAGCTCTTAGGAGGCTGAGGCAGGAGGCCTGCTCTAAGTCCCAGGCTAGCCTGGGCTTCATAGTGAGTATAGGACCAGCCTGGGCTACAGAGTGAGACCATCTCAAAAAAAGCACACCTAGTATTCAGAGGACTATATAATATGCTATCAACCTGTGAGTTTAATACTATAGTCTATTTGACCCCATGATACCTCTTCTATCTTTTCAAAAGAGTTAAAAACACCTTAAAACAGAGATACATGTATACTCACGCTCATTGCAGAACCTTACAACACGTCTTACTATGAAGAGTAATAGAGACTTAATTTTTTACCATGTTCACAATAAAATTATCTACTGCAATATAGAACACAAGTACATGTATGCATATGGGTACTGTGTTATGCCTGTGTGGGTATGGAAATTAAAACCACAAGGCCTCACTGAGCCACAAACTCTATTCTTTCATTTTCTTCAAGAGTGTTGATTCCGGCCCATCCCATTTATCTGTGACCTTTACTAGATCTGTCTTCAAATGAAAATTTTGCCCTCACTGCTAACCAAGGTGATCGAATTAACTACATTGTCTCCAAGGTGTCTGTTTTAGTTAAAAAGATGTTCACCTGCACAGAGGCCTTTTCTCCACTGAATTATCAAGAGAGGCAGCAGGTTTTCTCTGCCGCAGGGCCTGCAGCCCCCACTGGCCTCCCGCCAGTTCCATTCCTGGAGAGCTGCAGGGCTGCCTGCCTCCATCCACAGCTGCTTGTTTTGACTGTCCCTCCCAGTAGCCACACCGGCTAGGGACAGCATCCCGAGGGTCCAGCACAAAGTATGATACGTTTCAGGGTTCAACAAGTCAGCACAGTACTAGCATGGAATTCTAGTGAGGTCTAAGGTGTGTGAAGTGCTTCAGCCCATCAGATCTCTAGCCATAATAGATTTCCTTTGAATTTAGGAAACACTTTTTACATCCGAAAATGAAGGCTCTAACTACATTTGGAGGCAAAACTTTAAATCTCCAGAAGAGAAATTATAAACTTTATTCTAGTTCATTAACATAAGAGAGAGAATTAAAATGCATACTGAATTCTGGAAAGAAAGGGGAAAAAATCTAAAAGCAAAAGATATTTAAAGCTTTAAGGTAAAGTTAAATGAGAAAGACAATTATCTGTATAATTCTTATGTATGCAATAAACACACACACACACACACACACACACACACACACACACACTCCTGCACCTACTCAGAATCGTATCATAAAAGTCTACTCAAAGTATTGTAAATAAGTAAGAACTTCCAAACAGTGAAGTTTGGATGGTACATCTAATTAAGGAGTTAATCCTGAGGGCCACAGGTGTTGAGGGATGTAAGAGATTTACGCTTGTACATTATAGAGCACCTGTTGCCACAGACATGGGATCAGTGTGCATTTACCTTTGTCATGAAGATAAAAAAAGAGAACATTTTAAGCTGCTTCCACACCATTATAAACTTTATCCAATGATTCTGTCTGTCTCTCTCTCTCTCTCTCTCTCTCTCTCTCTCTCTCTCTTTAATGGTGTGTGTGTATGTGTGTGTGCCCAGTGAAAACTAATAAACAGAAAGCACAAAGTATTATCAGTGGATTACTTCTTGCCTCCATGGATGCAAGATTAGATTTAAAAAGATGATAATCTATATTTCAAACACAATAGGAGAAAATTTTAAAGTAGCATTCATAATTTTGCTTTTAAGAATTAAATCACATCCTTATTAGTAATTGAGTACCAAATAATGAAATCAATTATCTAGCACCAGGATTTTTCTTTTTCTTTAAATATAGATTTTATAGCTCCATTTTCACTTTAAGAAATATCTCAGTTAGTTCAATGTGCCCTTTGTATATGCTAGTCTGTGTGATACTATGTGTTAAAATTTGAGGAAATCTGTCAGTATTAAGACCGTAATAACAGAGAAACCATCAATCAGTGTTTCATAGTTTTATTGAGTCTTTTTCAGTTTTAATTGTTTATGGTAAGTACAATTCTAGTGACCACAATTGTGAAGCTCTGCTGTTACTATAAGTAGTGGGATACAAAGTTGGCTGCCATGCCTTACACACACACACACACACACACACACACACACACACACACACACACACATGCACACACCACCCCCTTACAAATACACACATATATATGCCCACCCCATACAAGATTTTGCATATTCCTGCATGCAAACAATATTATGCTATTACAGGAAATATACTTTCCTCTTATTAAAAACACAACTATGCACAATTAGCTCAGATTTTGTTAATCTACTGTCAATTTAGATAAACCTGAGAAGACTCAGTATGTCAAGTAACACTGCTTCATACCGATCGTTCAATGGCACTATTAATCACAAAGAAATCAAATTCAATTACCAATACTCAAATCACAAATAATACAAAAATAAACATTTTTTGCAAAACATAATTCAAATTCACAAATTTTGATATGTAACATATATTCACCTTCATATTTACTTGTGATGTGTATAATACAATGTACAACAGAATAAAAACTGTTACAGAATTCAGCAGCCAAATGTATTTATCACTAAAAGTCTTGGAAAAGTTACCAAATGAGCAACAAAAAAAGATTAAAATCAATAGCAATGTTAAACTTACAACTCCACCTCAAAAAAGAGTAAGATTATACTCTCACTGTAAAAAGACACACAATGCACACATTACAGAACAGAAGTTACTGATTGAACCAGTTGCCTCTGGCTCTTCACTTCTCCCTAAAGTTTGTCCTTAAATTCTAATGTCGTTATCTATAATGCCCAATCCAAGAGACTTAAAATAAAATAGATCAACTCAGAATATAAGACATTTGCCTTTGGGAATGGAAGCACTGACCATGGCTGAGGGCAACATCCTAAACCTCCTGAAAAGACAACATAAACTTTTAAAATATATATATAAATTATACACAGTACAGACCCAGTCTGGCTAAGACTCTTTATATTCACAATTGATCTTATGATAATCTGACACTACTTTGTGCCCATGAAGAAAGGCACACATGCGTATGTATTTCTAGAGAAAATGAATCACTTGTATTATGAAGTAGAAATTTGCTATTTTAGAATAAAGACACTGAAGATGTAAATGTTTCAAGATATTAATATTTGAAAGCATCCTGATATACACTCATATATCTATGCATTATATATTATGTAAAATACACCAATGTGACATATTAATATTATACCTCTTAATAAATATAATTTACATCAGTATCTTGGACCTTTCAAGACTTTCTCCATCTGTGCAGTTGAAGGGGCTGTCTCACCAGTAAGTGTTATTATGGCAGTTAGAATTTGACCAGCAAAGGTAAAGCTTTGACAAATCCTAATGAGTACAGCGTGTTTAAACATTGTCACCCATTGAATTTCTGCTGCTATAAGTACTGGCATCCGTAGCATCCAATGACAACTTAGGATCCTATATGAGTAGACAGAGGAGGCTTGCAGGCTAGGACCTGTCCACATCACAACTGCTGAAACTTGTACAGACTTTTAACCGACAACTAGATTGAAGAGTGTTGGAAAGCACAGTAGCCGATTTGGTGTCCTTCTGGCTATCTACTTCTTAAGTTTTACCACATCTCCTATCGTCTCAACAAATGGATGTAATCCAACCATTTTAATCCATGAAAAAATGGTCTTCAACAGGTCATGAGTCCCACAGCTGGTCTAAGGGCCACATCAGGATTTGAAGTCTGAATTCTGATTTCACTTTAGCTCATTTTTTATTTCGGTATAAATGCACATTGATGTTTCATGAGTCAAAAACAATGATTTGTAAGCAATTAAGAAAAAATCCTTGAACTTGTCATTAATGTTTTTCTATGAAAAAATAAGTTATTTGCTAAAGCCTATGATTTTTAGGTGTTCTTTCACTCAAATATCAACAGATTTCTGCCTTTACTACTTAAAAATCTTACTCAGATCATCACATGGTATGTCTTTCCAGCTGACAGGGCGCTACCACATCCTGACCCTTTACATGTTTTCAAAATTAGTACAGATCTTTCCAGAGACTTCTCTTGGCTGGGAAGAAGTTGGCAAGATTATTCTTGTTACTAGTTGGCATGCACTGATATGTCATCATCCACGGTATGATGTATAAAGCAAAGGTGAAACACTGTGACAGGTAGGAAAGTAGCTCAGTGGTAGAATGCTGGCCTAGCAGTCCCAAGACCCTAGGTTCAATCCCCAGGGCTGAGAGAAAAGAAAAGACATAAAAAGAAACCTTTTGAAAAACATGCTAAGGAGTAAAAGGGCATCTCTTGTCACTGTCTACCTCTTCACCGGAAAGTTCTCTGGAAGCTCAAAAGATGCTTTTAATACATTTTGGAAAATAGTCTGGTCATCTAGAGACCTTAAAGGAAGAAAACTCAATTAAATGGTGAGGGAATGTTGCAGAAATGTGCACCATTAAGCTGCAAGTTCAAGTTGGCTCTGGGATTTCTATTTAGTCAGTGTCATACTATTGAACTTGTAAGGGCTAATATAGCAAAGATGAGTTTTAGAGTTTGTCCTTTACGACTCTAAGATGGTGTTGCATGAGCATCACCTCAGAGGAGGGAGTTTTAAGAGACTTCTTTAGATTTGGTTTCTATAATCCTATACATTAAGACTGAATGTAAAAAAGAACCACCACACAGAAAGGCTGGTCTTAGAGGCTGGTGGTTGAGCAAACTGAAGCAACTCTGAGTATCTTACAAATCCTCAGTCTACCTGGGCATTGCTAGAACACTTATCAATCTACAAAGTCTCAGTCATTATTTCCCATAGGACCCTAAGTTTCTTCCTCAACTTAACATACAGCCAAACATTTAATTATAAAATAGTCTCGAATAAGTCGTTCCTCCATCAGTTATGAACTCTGCTGATGGCTTTATGAGGGCTCTCTTTCACAACTAAAATTCCCCCTTAACATTGGGTTTGTGGCTTTTAATTGCATTTCTTCATTATCTAAAACTTGACCATTTTAAGGGCTAGAAATATGGCAATTCAGTGTTCACTGGGAATTGCTATGAGGGGTGTTGAGTTATTTTACAAATTTACATTAATGCCTGACAGAGAATAAAGGGAAAACACTGACCTGTCCTCACCGCCTTAATAATTAGTGGTTTGACTAATATTTTCTACAGTTTGCTTTTCAGTGCTGTGGCACCGTAAGTCTTTGAATTTTCTATATTTCTCTTTCCATATGTATGTTTCTCTTTTCTTTAAGTGTCTGGACATAAGATTTATCAGCAGATTGTAGCTTCCTAGTCCATGTATATAACATATACAAATTCTGCCTACTGCTCTTTTTCATATTACCTCTATGTTTTAACACTTTGAAGAAGCAAAAATAACCCTCTGCACCATGACTATAATTGAGTCTTTACTTGAAATAGCCTTCTACCCAACCCCTTGCCTGTATTTGAGAGTCCATAGCAAGCTACAACTTGCGTGACTGTTAACCCTTCCCCTGTGAGAGTCCTGTTCTCCTGCCCCACGGCCCTTAATTTGCTCGGCTATTGGCCTTCAAACTTTACTCTGTAACTTAACTGAGATATTTGTAAATTATTTTTACAGATGTGAATGAGCACTCATCTTGGAACACAAACAATGTCCTAAGGCCTTGCACAGTCACGGTGCAGTAAATACTCTTTGACACAGGAAGTTTAACAGAGCTCATGATGTTTGAAAGGAAAATGCATGCATTTTGATATTTTGATTGCATCTTGCCAGTAACATGACCAAAGCAGGCTCCCACCATCAACACTTAGCACACCATGTGTAGTGAGCAGTTTTCTAGAAATAACTGGAGAAGAATCCTGTTCAGGCTTTCACATTCATCGCCTAGGCTTTGCTATTCAATTCCCCAAAGAAATACAGTCAGTTACCGTTTATGCTTATAAGGAACTGAAAAAGACATCCAGCTCAGAGTCTGTTCATTCTTTACTGAATGAACTGCACTTAGTATTCTGTTATCTGAAGCTAGATTTTTTTTTTTTTTTTGAGAATAAGGATTTTCAGTTTGTTCATGTCATGAATAACTAAAAACATAAAGGCTGGACAGTTCACGAACTCAAGTTTCAGATGGCTAGCATTTTTTGGAGAAATTATATCACAGCAACTCCAATACTCATGTGCACACACATTTCAAAGAGCTTGTAAATTTAAAGGCAGAAAGGAAAGTAAATATTTAACTAGGTAGTATTGTTTCACTATACACACTTCTAGTCAGTCAGAAAGGAGGACGAAGACAAACTCACAGAGCCAAGTGTAGACATGGTCTCCTCGGCTTTTTTTTTTTTTAAACTTACTTGTTTTTCATTTTTCTTTTTTTTTTTTTCTTTTTTTCCTTAAACTTCCTAGACACTTAAAAAGGAAAGAAAGCACTCGGGTCGGTTAGGCATCCTACCATGCTACTAAAGGGAGGTGTCTGGAGACTTGTGTCTTCACAAGCTCGTGTCTCCATTCTGCTTGAACTCTGACAAAATATTGAGAGTCAAGTCCTCACTCTTGGACTGCAGGTTTGCCTCGCTTCTCCTGGAAGCTTTCCTGGTTGCTCGGGAGAGTCTCCTTCTAAAAGTGTCTCCTGCCAAGAAATAGAGAATGGGGTCCACACAGCTGTTGAGACTAGCTAGCCCTCTGGTCACCTGGTAAGTGGCATAGACCCTGTCGTTGAAACCACACATTTCTGGGGTCTGGAAGTCCAGCCTGGCCCTCAGGTTCATGGTCTTCATCACATGGAAGGGAATGTAAGAAACAGCAAACACAGTCAGGACAATGATCACCAGGTGAATGGACTTCCTCCTGAGAGGCGAGTTGTCCAGGTCGTTGTAAATCAGGGCTCTGACAATCAGCCCGTAGAAGCCGAGAATCAGCACCAAGGGGACGCAGAACATGGCCACGGTGGTGCACAGGCTGTAGATGAAATAACTCCGGAGGTAATCGTAGGACGTGGTGTCATAGCAGGTGGTGGTGTTGTTTTTCCGAATCCCGGTGCCCGAGTAGAACAGGATGGGGGAGATGGCCAGGACCACGACGAGCCACACCAGCACGCTGATGTAGACAGCGTTCTTCTTCTTGAGCCTGCCCAGGGACCTGAGCGGGTACACCACGCCGCTGTACCTGTGCGCGCTGATGCACGTCAGGAACAGGATGCTGCCGTACAGGTTCACGTGGAAGATGAACCTCTGCAGCTTGCACATGGTGTCCCCGAAGACCCAGTCCGTCTTGTTGAAGTAGTAGAAGACGAGGGCGGGCAGGGTCAGCACGTACAGGAAGTCGGCCACGGCCAGGTTGAACATGTACACCGAGATGCCGCTCCAGGGCTTCATGTGGAACACGAACATCCAGATGGCCACGCTGTTGCCCAGGAAGCCCACGATGAACACCACGATGTAGACGGTCGGCAGGTAGTAGAACTGGAAGCCCGTCTTGGTCAGGGCGCACGTGAAAACGGACGAGACGGCGGCGGTGGAGGCGGCCGTGCCGTTCTCCCACGGCGAGCCCGGGCTCGGCAGGAAGGCAGCGCCCGTGCCGTTGGGGACGGCCGGCCACGGCAGCGCGGTCATGCTCGCCTCGCGACTCAGGCGGCCAGTCCCAGGGACGGGCGGTGGCGAGCGGGCGGCGGCTGCGGGGGACGCAGCGCGCATCGGCGCCGCGGCCGGGCAGCGGGCGGAGCGGGGCGGGGGCGCTCGCCGCGGGAAGGGGCTCGCGGGGGCTCGCGCACACCGGCTGCGACGCCGCGTTCGCGCGCGGCCATGAAATCGGCCCCGCGCGGCGTCGGAGCCGGGCTGAGGGGCCGGCCGGCAACTTCCCCGTCCGGCTGGCGGCTCCGGGCTTACCCAGCAGGACGCCCCGGGCGGGCGCCCACAACTTTCCGACTGCGCCTTCCCGAGGGTCCGCGGGTCCGCGCCGGAGGGAAAGCCAAAGTGGCCTGGCCGCGGGCCAGCGTGGGGACGGCGCCGGCCACCCGGCCGCCCCGGGGTCAACTTCGCCGGGGCATCTCCCGCCTCCCTACCTCGGAGCAAGGGGCTCGGCCTCGGGCGTCACGCCGCCTCCTCCGGCGCCCCTGTCACCACGCGCTCGGGCTCGGGGCCACGGGAGCGCGCGGCCGCGGACCTGCGAGCGTCCGATCGCGCGCCATCCGCCGCCCCGGGCCCGGACCCGGCTGGTCCCGAGCGCGCGGAGCGGGCGGGGCGGCCCCGGGGTGGGCGGGGCTTGGCCGGCGAGGGGCGTGTCCCCGCGAGCCCGCCGCGCGGCCCCCCGGTCCTGCGGGAACGCGGTGCCTCGCGGCCGCTGCTCCCCGGGACGGAGGCCGGGCCGGGGCGCCGGGGGGACCCGAGGGGCAGCTGGCGAGTGCCGCGCTGGGCACGCCGCGTCGCTCTTCCGCCCGCGGCCGCCGCGAAGTGAAGTTGCTGACACACAGGAAACCCTCCCGGGCCGCCCGCGCCGAGGCGGAAGCCTCCGGGGCCCCCAGCGCCCCAGGTCAGGTGTAGGCAGACCCCGAAGAAGTCCCCCGCCGGGAACGCCCGGCGTTGCAGCGCGCCCCGCGCCGCCGCGCACGTGTGGGACCTGCTACCCCGGCAGCGCGCGAGCTCCCCGGGCTGGGGACTCGCAGAGGGCGGGACGGCCTTCCTACCGGTGTGCTTGGTTTTGATTCCCTCCCCTTTACTCCAATACTTGTTTTTTCTTTTCTTTTTTTTTTTCATAATTAACCAAATGCTAATAAATTGACGTTATTAGTAGCGTCATTGTAACGATTTCTAACAGGGTCTAGGAAGAATCTTAGTTAATACTACACATCGCTTTGGTACAGCGTAACTTGATAAGATACCTACCACATACTGCTCAAAGTGAACTCCCAAACTTTCCCGTCAAGGGCATTAGTTGAAGATTAGAGACCGAGGTGAAAAAACAGGATTCGGTATCAGATCTTTTGGAAACTTTATGTAAGAGAAATGTTGAAAAGAAATACATCACCAAAGTGATTAATATGTAGTTTAAGGGTTTTTTGTCACCAATCTTCTTTACGTTGAAATAGTTACAATCACCTCTAGCAAATATCTTAATAATACATGTGGAAAACTTCCTTAATTGAGACATGTGTTGAAAACTGTGTTTTCTTAAGGAAAAAAAGAAACAAAAAGAAAGAAAGAAAGAAAGAACCACTTAAATGCACTGAAATTTAAGGCAGCGAACAGAACCAAGTGTCTCTTGATAATGTATTGATAAACAATATATTTTTATGTGACATACCCAGTGCCTTTTTCCTAAGAGGAAGAAAATCTAAGAACAAATATGCCATAAAGATTCTTTTCGAGCACCAAATCTTACATGATAGTATTTTTTTTAAACAAATACTCAAAATAAAACCATGAGCTCCAGGCTTTGGAACCAAAAAATAAAAAAATAAAAAACACTACAAAGGCCCCCATGCTGCTTGGAGGAGCCCCTATTGAAAGTCCCATATTCAAGCATACTTAAGATGAACCCGCTGGTATTGTGTCCGGCACAAAATCAATGATTAAAGCATATTACTCAAGTAAAGGGCAAAATATTGCTGCTAGGAGTCTTGATTATCTTTATTTTTCCTTCCAGTCTTCAAATTAAATAATTCTGTAACTCTGAGCTTTAATATGGAACATTTTTACATTGTGGAGAGGATAGTAGCAGGTGGGATGGATAGTCTATTAAGAGGGAAGAGAAAGCAAAGAAACCCATTAAGGGTTTCAAGAGTACTCGGTAGGCCTTACCTCTTCACTCCTTTGCATTTTTCATTTGCAACCTAAGCAATATGTAACCTCACTCAGAATTCTGTTGCAAATGCATTAACTCAGAACGTAAATGCTTCAAGCTGTACAATTAGTCAAAATGACATTGTGTGCTTTCAGAACTTACACCCTCCTATGGATTTGGAGGAGGTAGGTATTCTATGTGCACTATAGACTTTTTACAGACGGTTTTAAAGTGCATTTTGTAATCACTGCTGTTACTATTAGCATACTTAACTATATATTTACAGTATGTTTAAATTCTAAATCAAAATTGTGCCTGTGGGAATAAGTTATGAGTGTGCAATAGTTATTTGTTGATAGCTTTCTTTTAGGAAAGCTGAACAATGCAGAATAAAGAAAAAATACCCCCTACGACTTAATTATATGTCCATATTGATTCACATTTGATTATCAATTATAGCTGTCTTACAGGTATAAAATAAGCTCCATATATTTGAATGTTTGCTTCAAACTATAGGGTTACATTGTTTTGTACTTGGGTAAGAACAGGTGGGAGCTCCTCAGATATTCTGAAGCATGGCCTTTGGCATAGTAGGTTCTCTGACCTGAAGGAGGCCAGCAGGCCTCAGAAGCAGCATCTCTCCTTCCCTTTCCCCACTCTCCAATGCCTTCCTCCCTTTCTTCCTCACTAGTCATGGAATGAGATTTCCTCTGCCAGAAAGTCAGCCATAAATATTAGAGCTCCTTTCTCCAAAGCCAACCATAAGACCTAGGAAAGTCAGTGTCTCCCCTCTTCCTTTCTCCTGGAAGACTCACATTTCACCAGGATCCTACTCCCGTAGCTGGGAGGAAAAGTGCTACACCACTCTGGGAGAATGAGAGGCATCCAAACAGGAAATTCTTGCTAGGTATCTGACTCTTCTATATGCTGTTGATTCATTATCAAATCTATGCATAAAACCAGTTTTCACTAGTTTTTTGGGTCTTCACTTCTGGGAGTTCCCATGTCACATAAAATTTTGGTTACCTAAAGTTATATTTTTCTTTCATTAGCCTGTCTTTTGTTATAGGTGGGTTAGTCACGACCTTTATGATGGGTGAGGGCAGCTATCATCACTTTTCCACATATATAGATGTAAGTTGCCTGCCTTCAAAAGATCTGTAATTTAATTGGAAATGCAAAAAAATGCATGTATCTAACAATAATAATAACATAGCAAAAATAATATGCCTTTATTTTCTACTCAGTACTGTGGACACCCAAAGACCATTATCTGCTTTAATCCTTGAAAATATCCTATGGCAATAGTTAACAATTGCATCACTATTTTATAAGTGGTGAATCTAAGGTACCTTACCCATAGTCACGCACTAGAAATGTGCATTTAAATGTGGGCCATTGCTCTGGTTTGGATCTGGAGTGTCCCCCAAAAGCCTCATGTACCTATAGATACTGTGTACTGCTGGGGTTGAGGCCTGGCTGGAAAGGGCAGATGCTTGGGGCTAGACCTGGAGGGGTGTGTGCTGGTTCTGCCCTTCCTCCCAGACTGGGCTTGATTCTGCCATGTGGTGATTCCATTTTCAGCTGCTCACCGATGAACAGGCTGAAACTGTGAGTTAAAATAAATCTTCCTTCCCTAAAGTGACAAATATCAAGTTTTCTGTCCTCGCAACGAAAAGTAACTAAGATAGCCATTTTATTTCTACAGCCTAGGTACTTAAGCATTATTCTATAATGAAATGCAAACAGTTAAATGACACTGAGAGGGAATTTTAACTTTTAATGGCCTGTACAGCTTACGTATCGAACAAATTGTTCCAGAAGCTATCTCTAGTATTCCAGGGGCATTTCAGAAACTTCCCAGATATTTCATTTCTCCACATAGGCTTTCTAAAATAGCCATATGTGTACATACACACACACACACACACACACACACACACACACACACACACACACACAGAGTCTAAGAAAGGCAGTTACTAAAGTCAGAGTCTGTTCAATGTTAGAAACAATAAGGCTTTTCTTTTGTTTATGCAAATTCTCATTAGCATCTTTAAAATATCTTTTTTTCTTCTTTGCGGTTTCACAATCATTGAAGATGTAATAATCACTGAAAAAAATAGTTCTGAGCCACAACTGAAAAAAAGACAAACATATTTTCCTGACTTTATAGACCAATAGTAATGAGACTTGACTAAATACGACTAAATGCATAATGTACCACAAACGCTAAGCCTGATCCTGTTAGCTAGAGAAAGAAGAGCCAGTGGGCAGGGGAGCTGCTGATATGATTTTGCAGGTGAGAGACAATGAGACCTCGATCTAGGACCTACAGGAATCCTTTGGAAGATTCTACTGATATAATGGCAGAGTTATGACAATATTTGTAGTGTTCCTAAGGAAAATGAGATTCTCCTCTTCCCCAGAAGGACATAGGAGAAAGAAATAAAGGAGGCATGAAGACTAGGGGGTTGCAGTAGGGGTCTCTCAACAGAAACATGAGTAGAAAGGAGAAGTAAAGGGGAGCAGGGTTGGAAAGGAAGTAAAAGTAGGCAGATGAGAGGCAGGTTCCGGGGGGCCCAGCTGCTCCTGCAAATTGTGTGCTTGTCACAGATCCAATCAGTAGACTTCCTGAAATAAGTTGTGTCAAGGACTACAGCAGGACAGTAGGCCACAGAATATGTAGCAAAGTGATTCAAGGTTGAAACAAGCAGAAGAGAAAAAAAGAGCAAGAAACCGGGGATGCAGGGGGAGGAAAGGGGAAGAAGAGAGGGAAATGATGGAGAAGGGAGAGGGAGGAAGAAGATGGAAGTGTGGGAGGGGAAAGTGCGACTGGGGTCTATAGGAAAGGAAAGCGGGATACAAGGGAAATGTAAGAATGTGGCATTGTTTAGCATTACCTTTCATCATTATGATATCCATAGTAAATAATTAATGACTTCTGATACATCTAAAATTTGCATACATGAGCTGAGTTCTTAATAAGCTAATGAAAATCATGTCTGATAATAAATACCCCTGATTTCCTTTGTGAAAGATTCCTTTTATTTGCTTCCTCCTGGGTCCTTGATCTCAGTTATGTCCTAAGACTTCTATGTTTCTTTTGGTTGTAGTTAACAGCAGTGGGACTTTCTCAATCGAAGGGCTGGTACAAGTCTTCATCAGTTGCTCTGAAAATGTGAACCAACTTTTCAATAGACAAATCAGACATTGTATCAGCTTTTATGAGTGATTCTCATCCTCCTTTTAGTTTAGATTTTTGTAGAAAAGCAGAAAGATTGATTATTTCCAGATAGTTCTGTAACAAGCCAAATGTTAGACACTCTTCGGGGAATATATGTGAGTAGCCCAAGACAGCATCAAGAGTGACCTGCTGAGGAGAAATCATGTGAGTAAGGTAAAATGAGATAAAAATAAACACAAACATGGAAATAGTTATTTTTAGTTTGAAAGGAACAAAATGATGGCTAAGATGTGCTTTAGGTTGAGAAATAGTTGTATCTTTCTATATGAAATGTAATTAACAAATATGTAAAAAGGTTAAATGAAATCTTTATCATGGTCAAGGACATATTGCGTTTGATTTCCCTTGCTTTGAACACACTTATCCCACAATTCTTGCCACTCTCTGAAGTTCTCTTTTGTGTTTTTTCCTTTCATGGCTGCCTTTACGCCCCACACTGACTCCAAACATTAATGGCAATTTCTGCCAAATAAAAACTTCACAGTGTGTCTTTGTGCATCATTTTGAGCAGATTCATTTCATCCAAGGAGCCACAACAGTGCGACTATAACAGAGATACTCATGCAAAGGAACTGCCATACTGCTCCAGAAAGTGGCAAGAATGAGTTTATGAGCATGTTCAGAATGACACAAAATATGGTGGAGGGATTAGTGGTAATGGGTCTTCACTGTAATGGATATTTTTAAAAAAAAACATTCACTGTATTTCTTGGTCAAACCACGTATGACGTGTTCAGTGGTAGGGCTTGGCAGAGCATCGGTACGAAGTGAGTTGTGTAGCTCTCTCACCCTTAGTTCTAGACATCTGACACTGCAGCTGGATATTTATCCTGCAGGCTGCTCTGTGGTGGCAGTAACTAGGTAAGTAAAACGCAGTCTCCCTCACCTTACAGTTTCTTTTTTGAGTCATGTGGGATTCATCATCTGTTGCAATCTCCCTGAAATGGAGTAGTGTTTGTGGGTGGGCCCAAGCACCTTATTCCACCATTACCCTCTGAGTGATAAGGGTTTATGTGTATCTGCTTTTGTGTGGCATTGCTTTGCTACGTAAATTTCAAAATGGAGAAACTACTTCTGTCCAACACTAATATAGCTTAAGGGTTTAAAATTCTTGAACTGTAACATGCATGTGTCATGAACTGGTTGGAGTGCTTTGGATACTTTGCCTCATGGCATGTGATTAAGCCTGTGAGCTTAGACAAGAAGATAGTACTGGTTCAGAAGTCTCCCAGGGTTATGGTGGAGCTACGGGTAGAGAGCTTGACCAGCACACGGAAGACCCTGGGTTTAATGTCTAGCTGTATACGAACTCAGCTAGGGCCACTTATTAGCTGTGGTGACTAGACAATGGCCAAATCTATTTTGTGTGAATGTTTCTATCAAAGAATTGCTGCATCACAAGATAGCTATGAAGTACATAAAGTTCTGTGTCTAGATGCAGTAGGTGCAAAATAAGGGGTACCTATCATTATTATGAATAGTATCATGATTATAATATGTTTTTATCTTTGTAGATGTATTTTGATAAGAGGTCACTTGGATGAAACAAAATATATCAAAGCTAACTTGCACAAATAAAAGTGTTTTATTGAAGGGGTATAAGTTTTACAAGAAGATGAGCATAGGAACTTGAAGATCCTAAGGTTTGCCTGCTTTCCCCTCTTCTCCACCTCGACATGTGGAGACTGTTGCAAAACAAAGAAAAGTGTCCCGAGGGTGAGAAGAAAAGGGTCCTGAAAGACCAAGGTATTCTTTTACCTGGCTTTGAAAGAGCTAGTGAGAATTTGCTACAAGCGAACACACCCTAGTTAGAGATCTATATGGAAAATAAAGGAACTGAGAGAAATAATCTAAGGCGATAAAGGACAGGTAAAGATTTTCTCTTCTGTTTTGCCTTCACTAAGAGAATGAGGAGAAAAACATGAAAGAGAGAAAGGAAGGGATCTTTTTATTTCATTCCAGCTAGGAAAATGTAAGCCTTCCTTCAATCAAAAGTTATGAAGTTCTGTTTTCATCACAGAAACTAACCCTGTGGCATGTAATTGCTACAGGGACCCTAATTATTTATTCGGTTAGATGAACCCCTAGGACATATTTATGGTAATTCTGGTCCCTGGAAATTAGAAGTTTGACATGAGCTTTAGAGCAGCAGAGAAACTGAATTTGGCTTAAAGAACCAGGGCCGCAGGAGAAAGTGGGAGACAAGGCTGGAAAACCTGTGTGGTGATTGCATTAACCAGCCAGTTAAAAGTTCTGTTGCCTGTACTCAGGCATGAAGTCACAGCTGTAAAAGGTGCTGCAGTTTACTTTAGCAAGATATTATGGGAGATTAGCATCACCCATAAACACGGCGGGTGAGCAAGGGTTGGATGTAAAAATGGATGTGTGAAGGACAGCTGAGGCAACGGGAGGCTAAGTTTAACTGCTGACCGAATGACTTATGTGGAGACAGGCAAAGGTTAGGATCAGCTTGGGAAAACTCTGAGATGGGCCAAAGACGAATGGGTTAGCAAAAGAGCAAAGCAGAACGAGCACGTATCTGTGCTTGGAACGTAAGAGCACCGTTGTGATATTCACTCAAGAGCATGTTCTCCTCAGTGACGGGGGAAATGAAAAATAAATAGGCGGGTAACATCTGATCAGAATGAATGCCGGGAAAGGAGGTGGGGCTGTAAAGGAAAGACGCCAAGAACAGAGGGGGAAAAAAAACCAGCTGCTGTTCAGCCATCGATAGGAAAAGGCAAAGTAAAGCAGACCAAGTGGGAAAACGTGAGTCAGCCGAGGTGTGAAGAAAAAAGATGTTGGTTAGAAGTGCTTCTGGTCAGCATATTAGGAAGAAAGAGGAGTCCATTTCTTTTTCCTCGTGGAGAGAAAGACAAGAAAGTGAGTATGCCATTCTGAAGATGTAAATGTCCACTATTTAATACGCCAAGTGTAAAGCATCATATGAGGGTACTGTCGTAAGAGAGTATGGGATTGTGATGTGTGAGGAGGCACGAGGAAGAGAGCTGGGAATGTCTGGGCTGTGAAGTAAAAAAAAATAAAGGGAAATAGAAGTCAACTGGTAAAATCATTGAAAAAAAACTGTAAGGGCCGATGACCTTCCTACAGATCCGCATAATGCAAAACTTAAAGAGCAAGCGTGCAGTGAGAATGAAGGTCTCTAGGCCTCAGAAGACTGATTGCAATGCCCCGAAATGAAAAACATCTATGTACTCTATTGAGCATGTGTTTTAAAGCGGGATAAAAGAGTCCTCTCTGGGGTTATTCAGTAAGAAAAATTGGAGAAGGGCTATTGAGTATCATATGAAATATGATACTTGATATTCAGGAAGTAAAAAATGTGACGGTGTTTTTAGAGAAGAAAGTATTCTTAGTTCATGGCAAGAGCTAAATTTCTTTCGTAGATAGCCCCAGTTGACTTTGTTTCCTGTTTGTTTAGCTCATGGGAAATTATTATAAAGATAGATATGATGACATCCATTCACCAATCTTTTCCAAATTGAATCTCATTCATCATAAAAATGATTCAGCTAATTACTTTGGGAAGACAATAAATCCTTCAGGTATCCTCTCTCTCTCTCACACACACACACACATGCCCATGCACATACTTGAATATACAAAAACCTGCAAGATCCCAAGCAACTTTGGGGCGACTAATTTTAACATCTATTTACCTGGAGATTTGTTTCCCTTCAGTTATATTCTTGTGAATACATAGTCAGGTGTATATTGTAAAATTGGGCTTATACACGGTTGCATTTTACCTTCCTATAAGTATATGCACATATCATTCTCCCTCATCCCACTCCCTTCATCTCTTCATCCATTGCACAGATTCTCACTGTGCAATCCTGTGGCTGGGCTTGAACTTCTGCATGTGCTGCCTCTGCACCCAAGAGTGCTGGCATCCAGGCAAGCACACTGCCTCCTGCTCCCATTTCCTTAAGGGTCCAGTCTATGAAGAGGTCTAGTTTCCTTAAGAGATATCACAGTGCATCAATTAAGTGTGGGTTATGGATTCGAATCAGGTAAATGCTATTTTTTTTCTAATAACAAATGTAAAGATTTTAAGTTATTGCAAAAATCTTGCAGCCCAACATTCTCTCCCAGACGTTACCAGGAAGGAATTGCTGTGGCAGAAGGCGTGCATATATAATGTCTTTTTGTGTAACTTTAGAAAATCAGACATAGAAGAATTAGGAGGTGAGTTATCAAAATTAAAGTGATATTTGTTCTGAAATCATGAAAAGATCAATGATGAAATAATAAGATCAGTGAAAACAATCAGAAATGATTATTTAAAATGCATCAATAACCAGAAATTATATTAGGAGTCATATAAGCAAAAACAAGACCAATAAGCCTGTTACTATGGGAAACATAAGGAAGATCTGAAGACATACTGGACATCAGAAACAATCGTGGACATCTGAGAAACTATTAATAGCTGCTCTTGAAAAATAAGCAGAACTAATCTAAATGGTTTGATATAATAATTATTCATAACCATGATGGTTGCGAAAATTATAACAAAGTATTTAGTGTGTATTTACTGTGTCATATCTGAAGCATATTATATATATATATATTTTTTTTCTAATTTAACCCTGAAGTAGAGTAATAGTTTTCTGCTGAACAGTCAGCAATTTATAGAAATAAAAAAACATAGCAATAGAAAATATAAAGAACAATAAATACATTGAGAGAAAAGTAAATATCATAATCATTACAAGGAAAGTAAAGCGATTTAAATATAAGGAAACATCAAAGTAAGGAGATTCCTACAAATTAGGAGCTGCTTAGTTTCAGGATAAGGAAAAAAAATAAAACCTTACCAAGATGCTATGGGGAATAAAAATAGGACAAAGTGGAGATGTCATGGAAAAAATTTTGTAAAAAAAATTTCAAACACCCAATTAAAATGAATATAAGAAAACATGCCAGTTCTTCTAAAGAAGTATGCAAGGGTAAAGTCTCTAACAATGGGTGCATTGTGGGAAAAGTTTTGGATGCAGATAACTGAGATTAACTGGAAGAATCGGAGGAAGAGAACTGGGAGGAGCACCGAGATGGGGATTTGAATAAAATTTTACTTTGCATTATGACAGGGAAAGGAAAGGACCCCAAAACCCTCATCATGGGAATAAAGACTTCCCAGGAGACCAGAAGTGCTTAAACCTAGAAAGGAGTGATGGAGCCTGGAGAACGTGCCAGGGTGAAAAGCCACATTGTAGGAAAGAGGGGGAGAAGAGATGGGAGCAAGATTTAAAGGGGAACAGAAAGACATAAGAAATTGAATTTCAAATCATGCAAATTGTCGGTTTGAGGCAGAGTGGTAAATTTCTACATAAATACTGCTTTCAGTAAATATATAATGATAAAGCAGTACAAATAGGAGATACACATCAAAATGAATGTGGTTTCATTCGTTAAACTTGAGGTGGTGAGTAGATTGGATCCACTCAAGGTGCTGACGACATAAGGGCTACTCCAGTGGCTTCTGGGAGTGGTACCAAGGAAAGAGGGCTAGAAGGGGGAGCACAGCTGGATCTCTCTTTGGCTTGCTCTGCTGGGCCCATAAAGTTACCTAAGATAGAATGATCGCCCCTTCCCCTAGCTCGTGTAAGCAACTCAGTGATCCTCATCTTATGCCTACTTGTTCTTAATAATAGAATGTCAGTGTTACATTTTATATTAATATACTAATATGATATTTTTGTGTCTTATGACCAAGACATTAAGACTTCCTACTGAGTACAACACTGTGAAGACGGTTGAAGATTCCTTCAATTCTCAGAGTGGAGTGTGCCAATAATGACCTAATAGGTGTCCGTGAACTTTTGCTTCTTTAAAATCATCAACATAAGCTTCCAACATAGTTCTTAGCTGTGTCTCTTCTCATATGAGATTTTTATTTTAAATACAAAAAAAAATGTGGTGTTTAAGTATAAATTTAGATAACCAGGCAAGAACGATAGAAAGCAACATCATCTAGGACTCAGATCTTTTGGTACCGAAATACGATAAGATTGTGAAAAAGAGAATGAGATAAGCTTCTAACTTTAGCACCCCTGCTGCCTCACCCAGAGAATTCCCCCTGTGAACATCTCCTTGCCTGTGGCTTGGGAGCATTACTTCCTATATCTACGCACCCCTTATGTTATTTTGAGGATTGAATAACGGACTTCTACTTTGAGCCATTTGGAAAAACCAATGCTAACCAAATTTAAGGGAGTGTTGTTTTAACACCTTGAGCTCTGTGGCAAAGCTGTTTAGGTATTTGAGATTTTATGATCTCTTTATATAGGGTCTATGAAAAGTGTTCCCTAAGTACTTCGTCTTACTATTTGCTATGTAAATACTTAGTAACTGGAATCTGAATGACTCTATTCAGGCTGTTTCTTTGGAAATAAGATTACAGGGAAGTAGACACCATGAGTCTTCATGGAGCAAGGACAGTTTTAATTCTTTTGCTTTCTTAATAGAAGGCTTTCATCATGTTTCCTGTGCTCAAAGAACTTACATTTTGTCCTCCCATTTCATTAAGTTAAGGTGTTCTCAAATCTCCTTATAACAGCCTCACATCTTTTCAAAACCAATCCTTCTTGCATGGCGACATAATTTATTCCTAGTGTGTTCTTTAATATTCTTGCTTCCTGTTTTTTTTTTTTTCTTTAGGACATTTACTACCTGCACTGTTCTCTCTGTCTTTTAATTTCATTAATCCTTTCAAACTGAAAAACCGATGCAGAGAAAGTATATATATCATATGCTTCTGTGTGATGATTTATATTGAAGAATAATAAGAAAATGTTCCTTCGCATCTATTCTAACTTCACTGTAACATTCAAAGTTATTATTTTCATGAGATTTTTTTTTCAAATGCTCAGACTCTCCTGTTTCCAGTTTCAGTGATGCGTGAGAGAAAATGAGGCATCATGACTAGAATTTGTCACAGGCACTGATTTAACATACAAAAATCATTAATGTAATCCACAGAAGAAAAAACTACATGGCTATGTCAACAGATGCTGAAAAACCACTTGACAAAATCCAGCATTTATGTATGATAAAACAACAACAATAAAACAAAACAAAACAAAATCTCATAAAGAAAGAATAGAGCAGAGAGTTTTGGATCTGTGTGAAAAATATTGCTTTATTTCTTCCTTCTCAATGTATGCATCTTTTATTTTCTTTTCTTGGCTTGTTACATTTTAATAAAAGCTGTGTCTGTTCAGAGCTGACCTGATCATCTATATATGAAAAATTCTCCTGGAAATAAGTGATTGTAGTAAAATAATATGATAAAAAGTTAATGTACAAAAAGTCAAATGCTTTCCATATGTTACAAAGAATATATGATTGGGAATTTAAGTCACAGAACTTTTAACACTATTCAAAAATGAAATACTTAGATATAAATCTAGCAAAATATGTTTAAGATCTCTAAGGAGTTACTTAAAAGAAACAAAATGAAGAGGTATCCATTGTTCGTAAGTAACAGGATACAATACCATCACTGTTGGTTCTTATCAACTTGATTTATTGACTCAACGCAATCCTAATCAAAACCTCAGCAAGTAACTTGTGGGTATCAACCAGCTAGAGCTTGAAAGGAGAAGCAAAGATCCTACAATAAGTGGATTTAATCTATGTGAAATACAAGAGTAAAATCGTAGGACTGTCATTGTCCAACTTCAAATTCATTATAAAATTCCCATCATTAAAACAGTGCGACAATGATGAGAAAAGAGACAGCTAGTGAAACAGAGTAGACATCGAGAAATAGACTCATAAAGCACAGGCAGCTTATCTTTGACAACGGAGCAAGGGCAGTAGAATGAAGAAGTCTTAGTCCATTGAAAATATTGCTGCAACAAGTGAAATAAGAAATGTAGACATCTATCTAATGGAAATAGACTATAAGCTCAAATGCAAAACACACACTAATTATGAGATAACAGTACACAGGTAATTTTAGGTGCAGAGATGACTTCTTAGATGCAACATCAGAAACACATGGAAAAGTAATTGATAATATGAACTTTATTAAAATTAAAAACTTCAAGCTAGGCGTGGAGTGTACTCCTATGCCCCCAGCTACTTGTGAAGCTGAGGTCAGGGAACACATGAGCCCAGGAATTTGGGGCTGTAGTGAACTTTACTGGTCAGGCATCTACACCAAGTACCATCAGTTGGGTCATGCCATCTAATGGGTGAAATAGAATCCAGTAAAAACAAATAAAACATAAACAAGAAAACAACAACAACAACAAGCTCCCCCCCCGCCCCCCAAGACTTCAGGTCTGTTAGTGACCTTTCCCAGACAATAATTCAAGACAACTCAGGGAGAAAAATATTTTCACAAAAAGGTCACCTAGTAAGGAATTGTTACTCAACATATGCAAAGAACTCCTGAAACTCTATAATAAGAAAGGAAAGAACCCAATTTTAAAAATGGATAAATGATCTAAATAAAACCTCACTGAAAAATATTCAAATGTCAATTAATCATATAAAAATAGCTTCAGTGTCATATGTCACTATGGAACTGAAACCAAACAATAAGTTACTGATATTTTAGAATGGCCAAAATTAACACATTGACACTAGTGTTTGGTGAGAATGCAGATATTATTGAGTATGTAAAACAAATCCTCCATCAAACTATTAGAAAACATAGAGGATTACTAAATCTAAACTGAAAAGAGAAAGGAGCCATTGTGATTGTTCCCATACCATATGATTCCCGCGAGGTGACATTTTGGGGAAGGAAAACTATGAAAAAAATTCCAGGAGGTTAGGAGGATGGAGAGATGAATAGACATAGAGGACTTTTAGGGCAGAGAATCAATTTTTTATGATACTATAGTAGTAAAGATGTGTTATTACAAATTTGTCGAATGCACTACACCAAAAAGAATGAACTCCAAACTTAGACTTGGAGTGATAGTCATGTCCCAATTTCTGCAGATTCATAAAACATATTGGAGGTATCATTTGTGTGCAGGAGGTTGATAGTGGATGGGTGAGATGCTGTGTACAGGGAGTGGAAGGGATGTTTCAGAATTTACTTGCTGCTCAATATTGCTGTTAATCTAAAACTACATGTAAAAACCAAAGTATATTTTAAAATCAACAACAGCTAAATTTAAAATTAGTTTTAAGATTTCTTTTAAATATTGTAGATGCCTCCTTTTGTTTCCAGTATGTTTTGAAAATAACAATAACAAAAAAAGAAAATCCTATTAACTCACAAGAGCTAACAAGAACTGGAGACTAAACACAAACTGAGAGATCAAACAACTTTTTGGGAGTGGCATTAATTGATTTAACATAAAAAGATGGTTAAATATGAAAGTGAGAATTTCATAAGAAATAAAAGAGTTTAAAACAAAAAAATAGCTTAGGGAAATAAATTGAGAAGCATAAATCCCTAGATTAAATGGTATTAAGAGATTGTAAGACATAAAAACTGTCTGAAAATTTAGAAATTAAGGTATAAAAAGGAGTTGTTAAGAATTTTCTAATGCTGGAAAAAAGACACATGCAGAGAAGTAACCCTAAACACCACTGACACCATCAGTGGCAGCATTAACTATGAAAAGAACACAGCGACTTCCTAAGGTTGTACAGCAACGTATTTTGAACTTAAATCTAAACCCAAGTAAATTATCATTCAAGTGCGAAAGGACTATGAGGACATTTTCTGAAATGTAATGTCTCAAAAATAAAACACCTTGAGGTTTTTCTAGACACTTCTGAAAAAATGTCGCAACGGCAGAATCAACCAAGACAGTGCAAGGGTTAGGGTCCAGGAAAAAGAAGACCTAACAAAGTCCTAGGGTTATGAATATGCACCAACACAGAAAGAAACCAGTTTAGCTTGGGGTGAGGAGGACGCATAAATTCAGAAAAGATTTGGATGGAAAACCGTTTATGAGTGAATGTTTAGAAGTAGGACTATCAAGCAGTTGGTATATGTGTAGAGGAGCTAAGAAAAACAGTATGTGCTGGTGGTCCCGTAAGATTATGTTACACAGAGACAGCACAGCCATTTTAGTTAGTGGAAGAGCATTCTACAATGTTCACAAAACAAAATTGCCAGAGGATGTATTTCTCAGAAGAAATCCCTGTCCGTAAGCCATAAATAGCTATGTATAGAAAGTTAAATAAAGTTTTAAAAGTCTAGAAAAAATTTATACGTAGAACACAGTAAACAAGAGTTGAATACATATTTATAAAAATAGACTTGAAATCAATTTAAAAATCGGATATACCAAGTTTGTAGGGATAACAAAAATATACATGTGATAGAAGTGATGTTAATAGAGGTGAGTCCTCAATACTTAAAAATGCAAATATTTTAAAATTATTTTTTAATCGTGGCTTAATATCACCCCTGTGTACCTTAGAAAATACTGATGATAAAAACTTTAAAAGAGCCTGGGATGGAGGAATGGCATAGTGGTCAAAGAGTAAAGCCCTGAGTTCACTGGGTGTGATAGCTCGGGAAGCTGAAGCAGTGGGATTGTCCTGAGTTCAAAGCCAGCCTGGGCGAAAGAGCAAGATCCTGTCTCAAAAAACAAAAACAAAAAAATCCTGAAGATTAAAAGTAATTTTTTTTCAGTGGGAGAAGAATTTCAATTTCGATAGTTTGATCAAGAGATTGTTACTTTAAGGACAAGTCTCTTATCCCTGTGTGTCTAATATACCTGCATGAATAAGTGACTCTAGTTAAAAAAAAAATACAAATTGCATTTTTATAATTGAAGCCTTTTGGTGAATTTTTTAAAGCAACATCATTACACAGGGTAGAAAAAGTAACTTTATTTCTGATAATTCAATAGTCAGCAGTAATTCAGGGTCAGTCATCATGAATGTCAACTTTGGGTTTATAAATAGAAACTGTAAAGACAGTGTATTGAGTATGTAATCCTGGGCACAAATAGAAAAAAAAAAAACTTTTTAAACAAGTTATTTACTGGTTTTTATATTCTGAGATGGCATACGATATAAAAATAAAAATTTGAATTAAGTTAGCATTAAAAAGTCCAAATTAAAGTAGACTGACATTTCTTTGGAGAGAGTCAATTTTGTTGCTGTGAGTTATTATATTGTTACTAATTTTTAATGACACAGAATTTTGAAGATTGGGTTCAATACTAAAAAACATACACCACTGATATGTGGTTGGCTGCTATTTTAGTCACATATTTATTTGACTCTTTTTTTGTTTCGTTTTGCTCTGTTTAATACACAAAGTTTTATGCTTTGTTGTAAGTCAATTTATAGACTTTGTCTTCATGAATATTTCTCTGTTGATTTAGAGATTTTTCATTTGTCATTTGACACTTTTACTTATAATACAAATTTTCATCTTTTCTTAGAGAAAAATGAAAATGTACTCAAAAATCTCAAGTAAAAGAAATTAGGATATGTAGGAGAGGTTTCCAGGACAGAATAATTTAACACTTCAAGAAGTCATCTGGTAATGAAGCTGATAGTTTATGTCCCTTGTATTTGATAGTCCAGTGATCACCTTCAAGTGGAAATGAGAATATTTGTTTATTTTTTCCCAATGTTTTATGAAAGCAATAATATTTGTCAGATAATGAGAGAATGAACAAGGAGTTACTTAGCATATGGAAGCAAAACCAATCAAGGTGTTTTTTTAAGGATATAAAATAGTTCTGAGCTGAAAGGCAATTTCTGAATACTTTGCCTGAGTGATTGCACATCAGTTACAAAATACTCTTCTGCCTTTCCCAGAGAAGTATAACCCTCATAATTATACTAGCCACTCCTGGCTGAATTATTGATTGGCCATAAGTCTTTATTGATCACCTTCCTCTCTTTTATTAGACTTGACTGTAAATATTTCAATCTGTTTAAATATCAGATGAACATGCAATTGTACTTTTATAGCAAAATAGATTATTGTATTGTTTACTTTTGACAATGAAAAAAACAGCCTCAAGTGGAAGACATAGGACAGAAAACTTAATTGTAGCTTTTAGAGGAGAAATAGATGGTATCATTTACTAATACTAGCTCCCAGTACATATTACAAGGCAGCTACTATATCTAAGTATCAAATTATCTAGGAAAATGAAGAGCCAACTATGTGTAACTGGGTTATATACTTATATTTTTAAGCTAATTTTAAAAAATCATATTCCTACCTTGAACACTTAATCACTCAATTCTCACTGTTTCTATTTGGAACAATCATCTTGTAAAAAATAAGGAAGTTATTTCCTGACAAGGCTGTGTCCTACAAAAACTGTAGGTATCATCTGTGAATCGGCCTTCCCGTCTCTTAGCTAACGTGGAACCCATGCAACGCTTTCACATTCGATTCTCTGCAGTAACTTTACGGATAGCAAAGTCTACACCCAACTGTGGAGTTAATCTTTTAACACAGTATCAGTTCTTTTCACAGAAGAGAAGCTGCTTATGCTGGTGGTAAGTGGGAAATGGGGGAGCTGGCTGGAGGGAGATCTTCTGCACTGTTTATGTGGGATTGAAAGATTTAACTAAGCAGTACAAAAAGAAATTTTTGACGTTTAACATCCAAACCAAATGACAAGATCACTTTTTTGCTCTTAAGAAAAAATAGTTTTGGGCTGAAAAGTGCCTCTGGATACTTTGGTTATAAGTTATCTGTAACAGAATTTGGCGAAGGGCTTCTAGCAGAAGAGAAATGAGGTACTGTTTTTGTAGATTGATGCTGTCATTTTAGATTTTCCTTTTCAGTTTTCTCTCTGATCTCCAGTAGTTAGTGCTTAGAATATGACCTTAACTGTCTGAGCTGTGCTTGTCGGTGTGGTCTCTACTTAAGCTTCTGTAGGGAAGCACACATTACCAACCATATTTCTCTACTGACTTTTGATTACATAAACTCTAAAAATCTCAACAAGAAGGCTGCGTTCAAATGGAGCAAATGTTAAAAACAAATCCAGCCTAACCTGGTGTGAGATGAAGCCTCTTCAACCACTCAACTTGGAAGTACAGGTTGGAGGGTGGCTTGAGACCAGTCTTGAAATGCTGGAGATGTTAAGGACAGCAGCCCCAGCACTTCCTCGTTCCTGCGCTCTCCCGTCCTCTTTCCTGGTTGTTCTTCTTCCTTCTCAACACCTGCGTTTCTCCCGGTCTCCATTGCTTCTTAAGTACTCAGATTTCCCCTGTGTCAACAGTAGATGGCTTCAGTTTTCTAGCTCTCACATTCTCCAGTGAAAGAATTCCTGTATCTTCCCAGGATTCCCTGTGGACATTTCACTTTCCCACCTTTTTTTGAGTAATGTGAACAGTTTCTGAACTCTCCACGTTGTGAATCAAAAATCAGGAAACAACGATTTGCTTAGACCCACGTCTTTTGCCCCACCTCTGACCTCTGTATTAGTTTGCTTCTGCCTGCTCTGAATAAGTACATAGACCTGGTTGTTGGAAGGACACATATTAATACTCTTGGAGCTATGGAGATGGGAAGTGCTACACTTGTTTTTCCTGGGCCATAGTCAAGGTAGCAACATAGTTGCAGTCTTTGCAGAGGCTCTGAGGAGTCTATGTGCTTGATTTTCTGGCCTCTTGTGTTGCATCCCTGGACTCTTGACCTTTTTTTTTTTTTCCATCTTCAAAGACAGCAGGGCGACTTCTTGCGTTGGTATTCACATTGCCATCTTCCACTATTAAGCCTGCTCTGCCTCCCTCATCTAAGGAACCTCGTACTACATTTAGGTCCTGTCCAGGTGACGCAGACAATCTGCCCAGAGCAAGATCCCTAATCACTTTTGGAATATATGAAATAGTGATAATGAGTTCCAGAAATCTGGATGTAGACATCTTGTGGATCATGTTTCAGTTTGCCACACCCCATCCAAACATACAAACTGAGAGGGAGAAAGGAACTCAACAATTCCTGGAAGGATACATAATAAATACATGATACAGAAGTGTCTTAAAGGCTGCTTTTGTCTTCTATAGTTACACATCTAAACCTCTCTGTGCTTCTGATTATAATTTCATTTTGATCGCCCAATGAGCAAGGATTGTGTACAAAATTAGTGCACAATGAGAGGGTGGAGATCCAATCAGGACTTGACCTATGGCAGACATAAAATCATCTCTTCTAAGGACAGTCTTGACCCTAGGATTCTCCTCAGATAGCTTGAAGATACATTTCTACATGTTTTACTTCTTAAGAGACTGAATCAAGAGTTTTAGCCATTTATAATAATGTAGCTATAATGCAGACCAGTTGAAAATGGGAATGTTTTCTATTCTAAAATACGTATGAGATACTCAGCGCTAACAAAGCCAGTCCTTAAATAACAGATATTTTGTAAAATAGCTCGTATTTTCACACTGCCCAGATGCTATGCTTTCAAGCTTTAGCGTATATGGAAAAATGCTTAATATATGTTTGTATGAACTGCTGCACAGCTTTTACTCCTCAAATGACATCAAACAGTAATATTTTTTTTCTGGTTTTCAGACTTGGATAAAGATGGGACAAATATCACTGGCTTGGAGAATCTCTTCTACTTTCATGGCCTTTGTCTAATCTGCTTGGACAGACTGATTACATAAATTAGAGGGGAGAGAGAACTATACTGCGGGTGAGAATTGAAAGACTTTGGTTTTAACCTTGACTTTAGCTTCTAATAGCTGGGAGATCTTGACAAAATATTGACACCTCTCTGACCCTCGGTTTCCTTATTCATAAAGCCAAATGTCACAGTTAGCATCCAGGGCCACTCCTCTGATTAAGTGTGTAAAGCATAACATGCAGGACCGAAATAGTGGGTACTTTTATCATTGTAGTCATCCTATCACCTAGAAAAATTTTAATATATAATTTTAGTCAAGTGCTTTGAAGGAACCAATGTATCAGTTAGCAATAACTCAGAGACGAATCCTGTCACACCTTCTCCGGGGCTCTGCCCTGCACTTTGTACATCCCCCTGTAGAACACTGTACGTCGCTAATATCACTTAACACAACACACATAAATGTGTCTGACATAAATTTAGCCACCGCTTTAAATACTTAAATAAACTTTAAAGGATTTATTTTAAAATACTATTGCTGCGATATTAGCAACAATGTGTACTTATTTTGGTTTAGCATATATAAGTCCTCACACAGTTAAAGTTAGAATGTACAGTCTTTAAAAAGTTAGCTGTAAGATATAAACTTTTATTTCTATTTTTTTCTTCTATTAACTTCTGCTCTATAAATATAAAAGGGAAAATAGCAATTTTAGTACAGCAATCCAGTTAATTCCAACTGTCAACTAAATATTGAAAAACTCATTTTTTTCTGAAACTAATGTAGAAAGCACAACATGTTAAGAGGGTAATGAGAAAAATCTATGTGATTAATATTTCATTCTTTTTCTTATCCTTTTCTGAAAATAATGTAAAGATACCAATTTTGGTTAATAATTCTCAAAATATACTAAAGTTTCTTGAATTGGAAACATACAGTGAAATAGTGTGATATTCAGAGATCCAATTACTACAGTCCTAAAATAACCCTTTTTTCCGTTACTTCACAATATGTCCTAAGCCTATAATGAATGAATAGATGCCTTTCTAACATAATAATGTTAATTTAAAAATAAAAATGAAAATAATTTTCTAGAATTTTCCCATATCAAGTGTACTATTCCCAAATTATAGAAAGATATGCTAAAATTAAGTTATTAGTCCCTGGAGGAAATTTAATGAAACCTCTGTAGGTAACATTTTAGAAGCCTAATTTTTTACTTAATAATATGCTATTTCTGAAGCCTGTAATTATTTAAACAATTTTTATAAAAGAAGCACTGCTATAGGAAAATGTTGAGACCTAGACCAAGGGATTAATTCTTTTCAACTGTCAGAGAGGGATTTATTTTGTCCAAAGGGAAGCAAAAGAGGCCAGCAAAGCCATCCATCCTTCATGACAATGCCGTTAGTTATCAACAGTTGTGGGAGGTGGGCCCTCGGTCTGTATATTGGCTCAAATTTTGTGTACTTCGTGGCATAAGAAAAGGTGAATCAAGAATTTTTTTAGTTAGTTTTAGCTGTTATGTTTTTAAAAGCAACAGCCAACCAACACATTACGGATTGATTTTTTTCTTGATCCGAATTATGGAGCATGGGAATAAATTACAGGCCAGGCCAAAGTTCTTTCTGGAGATATCAATAATTTTCTTATAAGGCCATCTGTGTTTAAATATTCTTATGATTCAGATGGGAAAATAGATGCCAGAGCAAACTAAGACAGAGTGTGAGGTAATACATATTTTTTTCCAAAGGAAAAGCTGGATCACCCAAATAGATAATTAGTTTAACTTCCCAGTCAAGAAATAAGTCCTTGGTCCCATTCATTATGTATTTCACCACAGAGTTGTTTTCTCAACCACAGGGAGATATGAATCTTATAGATTAACATATAGATGTCTCAATACAAGAAACTGAACTTACAAGAAAACTCATTTGTAGTTCTTTGAAAATATATTCATATTTCATTTGAATAAATCTATATTGTTAGCATCAGCTACTCTATATTTTGGTTTAATCATTGTGTTTTTATTCAGTTACACACCAATAGTTTTGAGTATTTGCCTTGAGTCGGGCATTATTTTGCCTTCTCAGCATACAAAGACAAAAAAAAAAAAATAACTGCAGTAAGGTTGTCTTTAACTTCAAGATAGCAAACAAACACCTAGACAATTTAATGAGATAATTTAGGATGTGATAATTTCAATAGAGAAAATAATTAGAGTATCAAGCTTGAAACCAATTGTGAAGCTTCCTTTAGAAAGGATGACTAAGAATTGTTTACAAAATTGTGCAACCATTACCTGAGCTAGAGTTTTAAAAAAAGAAGGGAAGGGTACATGAAGTTCTAAATGTCCATCGTGCCTGGATAAGAGAGTAATAGGAGTGTCCTCCGACTGAAACCTCTTGATGAGGATGAAAAAGCTAAAAGGAGGTCAGCACATCTGGAAATGTGTGTCACCTTTTGTTGTCATGCTATTTTGTTATTATGGAAATATTTAATAAGGAAGCACTGTGAAACATTTTATGAAAAATACTCTATTTAGGGTAAATATATAGTTACTAGTTTTAAAAAACGCACCAGAAGCTACCATTTATTAAGTAACTGAAAAATAGTTACTTTGATCTTAGTGTGTTGTATTGTTTAGAACTTGTAAAGTCTCTATTTCCTTTTTCTTCATCATCCTTTCACGTTTTTCACAATTCAAGATTCACAACTAAGCTTAATACAGAACTTTCAAAACAGAATTATCCTCAAATACACATGTGTACGTATGTAGAGGAACTTGTCAACTGCTCGATATTCAAACAGTAGACTCCGTGACACCCTCCACAGTCTGTGCACACAATATTCTCACACTTTTTCTGCCAGAACTTACATATCTGGAGTAGGGAAGTTCTTAGTAGCATGAAAGAAACACACCAGTCAGTTACTTTATGCAAGAATTAATCTCTCTATAGGAATAAAGAACAAATAGGCATATTCTTAGAATTAGAATATAAAAGAAACCTAATTAGAACACGACCCAGTAATACTTCAAAACAGAGGAGTGAGTGAATGTAAGTACTTATTATTCATATATATAGATATATATGAGGTATATATACATATATATACATATATATACGTGTAATATTTATTTATATATACTAAGAAAAAAGATGGAACAAGAAATGTGTGTTTAGTCTGAGTGCTGTTAATAAACAAATTTATGAGTTATAAAGCATTGTTATGGCTTGTCGTATGAAAGTTGTTTAATGCAGACTTTCATATATGCAGGGTGTTTTCATTTAAATTAAGAAAGAAGTAGAGAATAAAGGAATACATTTACTTGAGATATAATCAAACACTATTTGAGAGTATCAGAACACTTTTTCAGTATTTTTTTCTCTGAAAACATAACGTTTTATTTTGCTTTTTATGTTTGGATTACTCCAATCCTGGTGAATATATTTATCTAGAGAAATATTATCAACTGTTGTAATTACACTAAAAGATAATATTTCAAAATAAAGAGTTGAGAAGGAATACTTCAGATAAATCACACACTAACAGATTATGAGAAATGTCTGTGGGAGGCAGAAGGATCACAAGTTTGAGCCCAGCCCTGGTAAGTTAGCAAATGAAGACCCTGTCTCAAAATCAAAGCTATACAATGGTCTGGGAATGTAGCTCAGTGTGAAGGCCTTGAGCTCGATTTCCCAGAACCACTACTATGTGATTTTTTCCCCACATTTTATTGATATGTATAAGTGCAAAATTCAAGGCTTACAATGGAGTTGAGCATTTTGTGCACATACGTATCTTGCGAAGGTGACAAGGGCTTTCCCACTCTCCTTTTGTCCCTCCCTCTACTCACCCCTCCCTCCCTCCTCCTCCACCCTACCCCCCTCTTTCACTTTGTCTTTTGTCTTAAGTTCCATAAGATTTGTGCTCTGGGACTCTCATATCAGAGAGACCATTCGATGTTTCACCTTCTGCTTCTGACTCACTTCACTGAGCATGATGTTCTCAAATTTCTTCCATTTGCCTGCAAAAGCCTCCACGCTGTTGGACTTTATTGATGCATAGTATTCCATTGTGTATAAATGCCACATTTTGTGTATCCACTGGTCTGTTGATGGGTATTTTGGTGCCTTCCATATTTTAGCTATTGTTAGTTGTGCTGCTATGAACATGGGTATACATATATCTCTGTTACGTGTTGTTTCGGTCTCTTTTGGATATATTCCCAGGAGGGGTGTCACTGGATGGAAGGGGATATTTATTCCTAGTCTTTTAAGAGATCTCCATACTGCTTTCCAAAGTGGTTGTACGAATTTACATTCCCACCAGCAGTGCAGGAGGGTTCCTTTCTCCCTGCAGCCATGCCAGCACTGATTTTTGTGATTAACTCTGAAAAATTTCAAACACTGACTCAACAAAATTTTTTGATTCCTGTAGAATTAACTTATATATTCTTTTTCTTCATTTGCCCGCTTGCTTCAAAACATTTGAGAAAGGAAAATAGGTGTGAAATTGATGTTGACCCTGCCTTGTTTGAAGAAGCAAACAATTCATTTCAAAACATCTGCAATAAAATCGTATTTTATGGTGAATATACTTCCATATCATATTTTATTTTCCAGTTCTGTTATTTTGACTAATTATATATTTTTACTCTTTAAAATTTAACTTAGTCCTGGATTACATGTTTTAATACGAGAGGCATTATGGTCCCAGGAGGACTAATGCTCATAAAGACAAGACTCATAATAGCATTAATATGCCCATAAATTTAAATTTATGTGTATTTGATGTATTAAAATATGCTAGCATGATCAATAAACATAGACATAAACTTTTACTCTACATGACAACAAATTTCTTCGGAGGATGTGGAATGACACTGCAATTCCAGGTTAAAAAGTCACGTAAATTTTTTAAGTCTTCCTTTGTTCCTGCAGCATTTAAAGAGAGGACGGTGGCTACAAATGGCTAAGGCATTAGGAGTCTACTACATTTGAGAGTAATATATGAGCTGGTTTTAAATATTTACCATACACCTGAACTCATATCCTTGCAATTATTTAAAAGAATCATGAAAAATTTTAGAAACCAACTTAAGAGTATGTATGATGGAAGTTTTCTAGAATGTGAGGTATCTTTCTTTAGAAATCAATGATGCAGTGGACAAAAGGTACAAAATCTCCTTTAGATGAATGTTGATCTTGTAAACACAGTTTTCACTAGAATGCAGGTGTCGGCCCCCTGAGAGGTGAAGGTCAAAGTTCTCATAATGGAGCACGCAGTTGTAGACTATGATCACAACCCTCCCTTTCCTAAGGTCTCTGTCCACCTCCGTCTCCACCTTAGTTATTTTTTGCCCATGGTTATTCATTCTTCAGTCATGTGAGACAAGTTCCAGCCTCTGGCCTTTGCGTTACTTCCTGCTCTACCTAAAATCCTGCCGCCCTCTGCCTTCACGTCTTGCTGTTTCTTCCTTCCAGTCAGAGACTTATGGGAGCGTCCTGCTTAAAGCCGCCACTTCTGCACGGCCCGCTCTATGCCCATGCCACACAGTACTTCTAATACACAATGCAATGGAGCTCTCGGTTGCACCTTCATTCTTCACCCGTTTGGAATACAAACCCCATGACAGCAGAGACTTTTGTTTCTTTTGCTCACAACTGCATCATCAGTCCCTAGGAAAGTGCCTGGAGGTGAGAAGATAGTCAATTAACTTTGCATAGACAGTGTGAAAGTTGTTTCTAGCACTCAATTTTTGTATGTCAAAATTTTTTAGGAAGGAAATAACACAAATGTCTTATAAAGTCAAATTTTCTTAAAAATCATTTTCTACAAGAATAATGAGAATTTACCAAATTACATAAAGGGACAAGGGGCATAAGCAATCTGTGAGCTATACAGTCATTCATTATAGACATAATATAGCTTTAATATTAACAAGATCATAAAGAAACTTGTCATTTTCACTCATTCTGTCAGTTAATTAAAAGAACATCTAGTGAATATCTGCTAGTTACTGTGATACTAGTGCAAGGATAAGTAGAAATCTGGCCCTACCTCCCATAGTAAGCACAATCTAGGAAATATGACACTTTTTGTCTTACAAATATATATATATATATATTTCTTCAAAAAATGTAATTACAGCAATAATAATTTCTACCTACATTCATCTGTAAATTCAATATTATGACCTTTCAGGAGGTAACTAAAATGACATAAAAGAATAAAAAGCCAAGAATGACCAATATATTTTGGGAGAAAGGGATTAATTTTTATTAATAAACCCTATATTCAACAATTAGCCCATTATAAAACTATAGCATGACAGAGAGATAGATTTAATAAAATATATAATGGAAAGCTCTGCATTATATGGAATCTAAGGATATAAGACATGGCTATGCTATCTCAAATATTACTTAGAATTTTACTCTTAAAAGTGAAAAAAGTCTATTCTTCAACCCTCATATACAAATTCCAGATGGCCTGAAAACTCAAACTTAAAAGCAGAAATGTAATAACATGTAGAAAGAAATCTTTGAAGAACAAATTGTCCTGACTTGTGGGAAAGATTCCTTAGAAAGGACTGAGGTAAACAAAACCATAAAATATTGATTTATTTTATCAAATGTATAATAAGTGTGAAAGATCAGCACATTCTGAAAAGATAGACTTGCTCGATATATAAGGAATGAGAAGTTGTTATTATTTGGAATATGTAATTTATATTAAGCATGAAAAATATAAGCCGCAGAATCAAAAAATAGAAAGTATATGTAAATTTCAGAAATTAAGATATCCAAACAATCAATACACAAATAAAACATCCTCACTGTCACAAGTGAAAAAAAAATTCAAGTTAAAACAGTAATGATTTATAGCTTCATGTCAACAGATTGCAAATATATTAGGGGCCATTATTGTCAAGCGTTAGAGAAAATATGGAATAAGTCTCATATAATGTTGATTAGAAGATAGGTTGCAGGAGGGCAATTTGAAAGTAGAAAATGAATTAAATATACTCAAGTGCTTTGAGTTAGCAATTTTTTAAGTATGTACTTTGGATAAACTCACACACGTATTCAGAAAGAATATACAGGCATGCTCATTAGAGTATATCAATGTAATTCATTACAAATACTTTAAATGCGCTCCTCAAGAGACTGGATGAACGGTGCCCTATTTTCTCATGCAGTATTTGAAAGCATCTAAATCACAGAGTTTGGGAATAATATATCACAGTGATTAAATCAGTGAAAAAAGACAAGGTAGATTAATAGAATAGCATGATGCAATTTATAAAATATCTAAAACACATACTTCAATGCTATGTGGTGCTTACTGTTACACACTATACTAAAAGTGGGTCAAGGGAAACCGCTACCAATTTGTCTGACTTCAAAAAGTCCATGTCATCCCATATACAAATTCTATTTTACATATTTCTGTTTTCTAGGTATCTCTTCTTATAATTTCTGTAATGTGTCAATCCAAAAGACATTAACAGACATCTCACTGGAAAATCCTTCCTGTACTGTGGTTTTAGTCAATATCTGTAATTTTATACCTATTTCCATTTGGATAACCATCAGGCCCCTAAACTTAGCAATGAACAACTGAGCTCTTTTTCTCTGCTCACTCGTTACTCCTTGTCTCTGGCCCACAGCTCTGCCACGTAACTCATTTGATCCAGGCTGAAGAGGACATGAAAATTCTTGCCTGTGTCTCAGTCCTCATCTCTGGTGACCCAATTTTCTCATTCCATTGTGTCCAGTGTTTACATAGGCCTTCTTTTGCTCTGCACTCCAAATGTGAAGCCGTGCCTGGACCTTCTCATCTTTAGGAGAGTTTATCGTACTCTGTCCTAACTACTGACTGTCAATCTCCTGGTTGCTTATCTAGTCACTGCAATGCAGATGAGAGGCAAATCTAAATTCCAAATCGCAATGCTTCCCATAAATAAGCCAGCCTTTGCTAAGCCTCCAGCTTAAAAATCTTCCAGCAGCTTCTAATTCTCAGGATAAAGATCAGACTCCTCTAGATGACCCCAAGGTTCTTTCTGATGAAGCATTTGCTCTCTCTCCTTGCTTCTGAGAGCTCTTTTCTCTCCCAGTCGCTACTCCTCAGCTGAAGTAAACATCTTTCAGTCTTTCCTGAGCTATGTTGCTATGTTTTCTTTGCCCTCTGGGTCTTTGTTTATCTAATTCTTACTCACTTGCCTCCACCCTAATCCAGTTTACTCCTGCCCACTCTTTTGGTCTTATTGAACATGTTGTTTCTTCTAATTCTCGGGTCTGAATCGAATGCCCCTCCTTCGTGACAGTTCCAGGCAGGGCTGCTCCACAGTGTGCACTACACAACTCAGGGCATTGCCATTGTCTATCTACCATCTCCAGCCCAGAGCTAGCCACACTTTTGTGTCATGGCTTGATGACTTCTCTGTGTTTCTCACTAAGCAGACAAGCAACATTATACTAGATACTGCTTGCCACAGGATTAGAAACTTGGATTTCACCTCTGTCGTATTTCCACAGAAGAACATACCCGGCATCTGTCTACTCACAAGTCACCCTAGTAAAAGAAGTGGAGAAGGGGAGTTCACTTAAGTATTTTTATCTGAGTATAATCTCTCTTAAAAGGTATAAAAGAACAAAATCTTGAAAAACAGAATACTAAACCCAGGACAGTAGACTGATTTTCTCCTTAGTTTGTTTTTGATTTCCCTAACTCAGGAGAATGTCTCACAAGAGTAGTTTTGGAAGAAAGAATTTCCTAACTATAACCACAAGAAGATGAATTTCCCGTGGCTTTCCAGCAAGTCAGATCTGTGCAGCACTTACAGAAATTCAGCTGCCTTTTCTCCTCGGCTTTTCACGACAGAAGACAATGGAGCAGCCATTTTCTTTCTGTGAAGATAGGACAGAAATTTTCTACCCTCAATATAATTCCCCTGAAAAGTTTCTTTTATATTTTAAAGGCCATAAAAGTTAATCATCACAAAATGTTATCTTTTGATTGTGTTTACTTTTTTCATGGAAATTTTCTGTCACAATAGAAAAAGAGAAAGAAAAAAATTATGGAACTGACTTGCTAGGTAAAGTCTTCTAAGAATTGTTTTTACACAACGTAACCTTAGGTTTCTATACAAATATGCTGGTACTCAGGGACATTTCAACCAGTGAGGGTTATCTCTAGATATTTTAGGTAGCAATTACAATTTTGCTCCTATTTCCTGTGGAAATACCCCTAGATCTACTGTTTTTTTTTTTTTAATACAGCTGTGAACTACATGGTTTATTTTACACATTTGCTCCGAAATGCAAAAGAACTCCATTGCAGAGAGCCAAGAGAGTAAAAGGATACTTGGTTAACTTTCTTTTTTTAAACCATATTTAACCTATGATACTTTAAAACATTCAGAAAGTCTTCAGTTAGCTTTTTACTGTACTGCCATCACATTAATACATGTCAGTTACCATCAGGTAGAATTAATCTTAATGCATAAATCTTAAAGATTAGATTTCTTTTAAGTAGTGTGTACATATATCAAATAGTCCAGTAATGGATTGTGCACATATATCAAATAGTTCAGTAATGTTTGGGGAAATATGATCTTACTTGCTATACAGTAATTTAGTTCAATTTCAATAATATTTCACTCAGTTTATTTTATCTTGGCATACTATGCAGAGATAAATAAGGTAAGTACATGCTTCAGTGCCAGTTTAACTGAATTCTACTGATATTGATTTGCTGCCTCTGTTAAGATATATCGTACTCTATAGCTCAAAGCTGAAATGTTATGGTGTCAGACGAAGTTTTAGGCATTTTAAAGTGTCCGACCCCAAACCAACTGGCTCCTTATGTAAAAAATCATGTCCCAGAATACTGATTAGTGCACCTAATGCCCCTCGGCAGTGTAGCCACTTAATGATAGATGCAAGTAGACACATTCATCACTATTGTCCGTAATTGTGATAAATGAGAATAGTTCTATTATGTTTTATTATTTTGGCCTCCATTCAAAAAGCACATGCTGTTATTGAAGTAGACAATTGCTTCCTTAATTCATCTATTTCTCTATTTCTGTGGTACATCTTTTTCATCTTTTTTTACCTTTTTTTTTTTAGGCATGGTCTCATGTAGTCCGGGCTGGTCCTGAACTCACTGTGGAGCCCAGGCTGGCCTTGGACTCACGGCAATCCTCCTGCCTCCGCCTTTTGCATGCTGGGATTACAGGCGTGTGCCACCACGCCCAGTTAATTTGGTGCTGGGGGATTGACTTGGGTACTTAGCATTTGACTGAGCTCTTGCTAGGCAAGCTTATTAACCGCTGAGCCATTCCTCCTGCCCTTTGTGATCCACCTTAATGAATTAATTATTAAACTTTTGTCCAGCTCTCATTCAATCTCTTTTCACTGAAAGATCTTTACATGGAATTTGGTACCTGTTCCTCAATTTCTATATAGTATAAGTCTCCAGAAACTTAATTTTTCTATCAGCATAAACTAAAGACCAAACTGTCTACTAGATGAATGTTTTCTTCTTAAATTTATTGAGTGCAGAGTATAACTTATTATTGTAGCTTGCCGTCACTTAGCAGCTGTCTTTGGTAACATCTGAAAAGGTGATTAAGAAAGCATATTCAATCAACATAGAGGTTGCCCTGGCACCCAGTGGCCTTTATTCTGGTTCTTAAAACAGTTTTTCTGCATACAAATACCTTCAAAGAGTGCTACTGGTGCTGATCTGTAATTTTAGCATGCTGGGAGGCTGAGATAGGAGGAGAGAGAGCCCAGGATATTCAAGCATCTCATGCTTCTGTTGTTATTGTCAACTACTCTTCTTTTACCAATCATCCCAACCTTATGAGAGAAGAAAAAAGGCAAAAAAAAAAAAAAAATTGGGTGGATAACAAGTAAATAAAATAGGGACCCAACGGGAGATAATTTGTCAAATGTATGTGAAAACCTTGGTTTAGCCACCATTACCAAAATAAATAAATAAATAAATAAATAACAGAACAAACAAAAAATAAAACATAAAACCAAGACTTTTTTCATTTGCCTTTCGTTTGAAAATCATCTCAATTAAAAGGCAACATTTAATCAACTAGTTTCAGAATATGAGTCATAAGTATGTAAATGACCTGAGCACTATTGACAATTGGAAACTATTCACACCATTGAGAAGGTGTTGACTGTCAGTGAGTCAGTATCTAAGGGGGAAAACCCTAGAAATGTTTGAAAAATGCAAGCAGAATTTTTTTGGTGAACTCTGCTCAAAGACTCAATGCTCATGAAGATTTTTAGGATAAATTCTATTTTGATGTTTAATCTCTTGAAAGCTTCATAATTTGCTTATGAAAAATCTTTTATAAGTAGAACTGTACAATAAAACATTTTGGCTTTGGTCTTGCTGGTTAAGTTGTAACAAATTAGATTCATAGTTAAATGGCCAAAAAATAATGTTATAACGAAATCCTAGATGCTTAAATATCTGAAGAGTCTAGAAACTTCAATTGACATCAAGAATTCCAACTCATAGGAGAGAATAGTAGGATATGTACAGGTCTCTGTAAAATCTTTTGTTTTAATGTTGCAATATAATTTCTCTTATACTACAAAGACTCAAAAAAAGTACTTCCAATGTTGGGATTGTTTTCAAATGAGAAATCCTAATCCATAGCTACCTTTATAGCCTTTTATTCTCTTCCAGGGTACAAACTGAGAACAGAGTATGAATTATCTTTTCTACATATTACCCTAGACACTGATTAGATTTTGATTTAAACTATTGTTTTAGGCTTTGATTCAGATTGGTCATTGCCATATAATTTATTTTTTAATTCATTCAGTAAATATATTTTTAATTACATGATTTCTAATTTATTCCAGGCACTATGAAAATTCTGGACACAAAAAGAGCAACAAGACTGTGCCTGTTCTTGAAGTTGACAGATAAATCAGAAAGGTAGACATATAAGCCAAATTTACATTGGCAGATAGACAAGTGCATGAGCAAAAATACTATCTAAAGAAATGCATAAAGAATTGATTTATTAGCAAGTGTTAAAATTCTGACAAATGCAAGTCTGTCTTCATGGTTTGGGAACAGAACTCTGGCAAAAGTTCAGTTTTGTATGAGTGATATTTGCAAATGGAAAGAGGGCTCAGATGATATCTGGCCTTTAGTACCATACTAAGGAGATTGTACTTTAACATAAAAAACAGTCTCTCTCAATGTTGGTTTCACAGATCCTCAGTGGTTTTCGCTAGTGATTTTGATCATTAATCATGCCATGTTAACGTGAGTGGATTAGATAATGTCCAGGTGATAGGTAGAGCAGAATTTTGGGTAAGTTTGTAGGTGGTTGACATGCACGCCAGCAAACCGAGGGAAGACTCACCCTGGATGATGGTGGCACAAACCAATAGACTTATGGTGTGAACTCAATAAAAGGGGAAGGAAGAAGAGCCACTTCTCTTAGTGTGTGAGCGCTCTGATCCTCTCCATCATCTCTAGACATCTATCGCAAGTCAGACTGTAGTCAACCACCCACAGTGCAGACTTGCACCAGCTGTTCTACAGTGACTTTTTAGACTTTTGATCTCAGATTGATATTCATCCTTGATCCTCTCATTCTGCAGCTTCCCCCTTCCCATCTGAGAAGCTACTAGAACCTCCAGCTGTCCCATGGGCAGATGGTCATTCGGACTCTCTCTTCTGATCTCGCAGAAAGCTATTGTAGTTGCTTTGCTTCTATTTCTATCAATAAAACTCTACCTTATCAATTCTGTTTTTCTAAAAATCCAAACTAATAAAATGATTAGGCCAGGCCTGGTAATACAGGAATGGAATCCCAGTGTTCTGGGTGGCTAAAGCAGGAGCACCACAGGCTCAAGACCAACCACTGCAAATTTGTGACTCTATATGATCCTTCCTCAAAATCAAACCAAAAACAACGGCCTGGGCTTGTGGCTTAGTGTGGAGATGAATTCCAGAGATAGTTGAGGTATCTTAGAAAGTGAAATTTAAACAATTTTATTTATGCATATCAGAAAACTGGAGTGTAAAATGATCTTTTAAAATAGTGTTATTATGATTTTTTTAGAGAAGTAGACCTATGTTACAAAGATTTAAAACAAAGGCTCCCGCAGGGACTAGGCAGACCACGGATATGGATGAAGCCGGTTGTCTAATTTGTTGTCTGGTGTCAGGAAGGGAAGCGCAGAAAGGGGAAGGGAAATGTTGAGCCTAAGGGCAGGCTCCCTCAGCAGGGGGAATGCTACGCAGCCCAGATAATCGCTAACGTGAAGAAGTTCAAAGTGTGCATCATGCCATATCTTGTCATATTACATCATATCATATATTTTGGTATAGAAAATACACATTTATAATACATTGTACACATATTTGATGATGTTTTATATGTATTATATATTTATAAATATTAGCTATGAATGTGGATTTCCAGGTGAACTCTTTTATTATGTGATCATATGATTCAAATATAAGACACATGTGAACAACTGCTTTTCAGGTCAAAAAGCATGTATTAATGACCCAGGTTTGGACCATTTCAACATTATACAGAATGCATTTCCTCTTTTCTAATACTTTAAAATGGAAAAAATGAAGGGGAATTTACTAGTCAAATTATCATCATATCTCCTATCTGTTATTTAATATGTTCAATGTTTCCTTTTTGTAATTTAATATTTATTATACATAATATAGATAATATATTTATTACTGTTATGTTCCATTGCATTCTATGAAGTATACTCCATTTGTAAAAAATCCAAGAGATTGAAAGTGGTCCATTGCACAAGAAAACAGGTGATGGAAGAGAAATATAAGCCTTTTAAAAACAAATTTGGAATATAAATCTGTTAGTGTTGAGAAAAACAAATTGATAAAGGTGAATGATAAGAAAAAGTCAACAATATTTCTGCTACGTGACTTTCTAATGTTACATTATTATCATAAACCAAAATTAATATATCTTAAGAGTGTTTGATACTATAGTAATCATTAAATTGTATTGGAGTTGAAGTATTAGTTTTTTTGTCATTAAGGGTACTGAACTTTTTTGTGCATGTGGTCCTGGGTATCGAGCCCAAGGCCTTCACACTGAGCTACATCTCCAGCCCAATATTTGCTTTTGGTTTTGAGACAAGGTCTCATTAAATTGCCCGAGACAGGCTCAAACTTGTGATCCTCCTACATCAGCCTCCCAGAGTGTTGGGTTTACAAGCCTGAATCTAGACCCAGCTGTACTTATTTTTATTGACAATCTTTTGAAGAGAATTTGTATTTATTATGTGAGAGATAATCATTATCAAACTAGTTCATATTATGGAAATTAGATAACAGAGAATTGAATGCTTTACAATATGCTTATATTGGTTCTTGATCATAACAAAGTGATGTGATAAAAATCATTAATTTAACAAGAATTGTGCCGTAACTTTCAAGTGTAGACATTATCTCTCAGTTGTAGAACTCTTTAAGGAAGATACTGTTATGACCACCTTATGTAGATGAAATCGATTTGCCCTCTCCAATCTAGGCAGCCAATGGATATTCCTGTAACTACCTCACATGACAGGTGGTGCTGTACAGAAGCAGCAAAGCCAGAATGTAATCCCAGTTTTGCTGAGTTCTAACTCATGACCTTTGCTTTTTCTGCCATACTTCTTCAGTTCTTTTTAAACCATGCCTACTATTAAATAGCATACGCAGTCAAGATAATGATTTTTTAACTTGATGCCTTAAAAACTTACTGATGGAAGGATCAAAGAAAAAAATCACTTTGGAATACTGATTATTTTGAGTTCCGGCACCTGAAAACTACAAGGTAGAAGAAGACCATTTTGACTTCGCTTCACCCTCTTAATAACAGAAAATATGAAAGATACCATTCCTGCTTAGAAAAGACTGTTCTGGCATGAGGACAAGAAGTTTAGATCGAAGGAATTCCGTACATTGTTAACATAATTTTTATCTTTTAAGCCCTTCCACATAATCTAGCTGCTTTTTCACAACTCCATATTCTTCATCCAATTTAGTAGTGACTCTTATGTGCTTCTTTGGGTCTTCATTTTTTTATAAAGTTGCTATGCCATGTGAAGCTTTTATTAAATAAATTGGATGGCTGTTAATTTGTTCTTATGGTGACTTAGTTCTTACGTCTAGACAAGAAGAAACTCTAAAAAGAGGTAAAATTCTGCTTTATTCTTTTATATCAATTCTTTAGCAACACGTTGTTCTTTCCCTTTTTTTTTCTCCTGTACATGGTTTTATTCTAAAATTCAAAACAGACTTTAACAAATCCCATCAGGATTGAAGTAACCAAGAACTAAAAATATAGGAGACAATATTTTCAGAAATTTAGGGTCAGTATTAAATATGTAAGTCTTTGGCGATAAATTTTATAGATTATTTCTACTGGAAGCACCCAGTGTATTTCAATCTATTTAGAACACTTTCTTGGAGGGAAGTTTCTCTTCTAAGCCCTTCAGCTCAGTTTAGGGACTTGAGCATATAACTAACAATATTAGCATCACAGAAGAAAACAACAACAGCAAATCAGTTTATTCATGTACGTATGAAAATGCAAATACATGTCACTAAATGCCTAAAGGTAGGAGCTTAGATAGCTGATGGAATAGGGTAGAAAGAGGTGGAGAAAAGGCTTTTGTGGAAGGAAACTGTGGGTGCTGACATCCATCCAGACTTGGGAAAGTTTGTGATATGTTTGCTCATGCAGGTGTGAATCATCTTCTTGGGGTTTTCTCCTTGTATGGTCTGAAAAGTGCCCTGGAGAAGAGATTCCTGGTGGCCTCTCTCCAGGAAGTGTCTGTGTTTAGTGAAATAAGGGAAAGAGAACTTTAAAAATGTTTCTTTTCACATCTGTTGAGTCTCAAAGAACTTCAGTTTACAGCAACTCTCACGTAATTTCTGAGGAGCTCAGTGGGCTCCGCAATATCAGGTTTGCCAGCAAAAGACAATTTCCCAAGAAATGGAATTTTCCCTGTGGTGTTTGCTCTTGAAAAGCTTTTCCATCAACTTCAAAGAATACTCAGTGAGTCAAATTGAGATATTCCCCCAAATAAATGAGAACATGGGATTTCTTAAAATAACAAGACAACACAAGCAATATAACTTGGACCAACAGTTTGATCCCTCCCCAAAGTAAAGAGCACCCGGGGAAGAAAAATAGGGAACAGGCAGCGACTTAAAGGTATCACTAAGTAAGTAAATACAATTTCAAGTGTCTTCATCAAAAGAAAAACAAAAATAAGGCTAGTGGTCTAGTCAGTCATTCTACTTTCAAAATTATCATTAGAAGAGCACATGCAGGGAAAACATTCAAAAATTTCTAACATTGTGGTGATGTAGAGTATCAATCTCCATTGTTATATGTTATATATAAATTTGTGCTACAGCCATAACAAATTAATTCATTTTGCAAACATGTAAATATATTTAATGAACACATTTGCTAAGCTTGAAGTATAAGTAATTAGTATCTGAATTTCTTACTAAAATATAAAACATTCAATTTGCCTGACTACAAAATTCAATCTTTCCTTCCTCAAAACTAAAATGAACTTCTAATTTCCTGTTTGAGGCAATTTCAAAATTATTGGTTCAAATTTCCCTACATCGGTGATGATTTAGATGTTTACTTCTACCATGTAAAACTATATGCAGAAAATTTACCTTAATTTAAATGTTATGGTAACTAGAGTGAATCAATTGAATTTAATTAACAAGAAGCTTAGGTAATTTTCTAGATTATTATTTTCCTTTTTATATTTAAAAATATCCAAGGAAGGAATTAATAACTAGTTGTATATGTTTGATAATCTTCTGGACCATTGAATTTGCAAATACAATTTAAATTCTATTCATAAATGTTATACATTTTGCCCAAAAATCTTCATAAAATTATTATACAACATTATCATTTGTAGTTTATGGATTGTTTTAAGCTAATTCAGATGTGAAATATTTTGTGAAAGGTCTGAGAAGTAAAGACAGAGAAAAAAATCCAGTAAAATCAGAATTCTTTACTCTAGCTACATGGTTGCCCTACTAGACCACCTAACAGGTGTTCAGAAAGCATCACTGACCCTCCAAAGAGGGTTACTGAGCTTGGAGTCTTTCATTATTTGTTTATTTTAATCATGAAAGGCGATACCAAGAAAGCCAAATAAAATGTGACAGAAATTTAGTATTGCACTCATTACCATTTTATATGATTTAACTCTTGTATCTACAGTACAAAAAATATGATTAGCAATTTCTAGAATGAAAAGAAAATGTGTTCTGATGTACAAAATATTTTCATTTGCTTTATTTTGTAGTAAAATATGAGAAAATAAATGTAAGATCTAAGAAATGAGTGTGTTAAAATGTAACCACAGATATCCAATCCATTTTCAAAATCTGGAGCAACGAACCCTGTTTCAAATACTTACTGGCTGTACTCCCAAATAGGAAGTGCAGGATACTGCTTAGAAGAGGAAGCATCTTAAAACACATTTACCGATTGTCAGAAAACTCTGGCTCAATTCAAAATCTTATAAACCCATTGTCTAAAAACAGTCATTTGACTTTTATCTTTCCACAATGGCGATTGGATGGGAAAAGAGAACATTACCATACTTACAAGAACCTAAGACAGACAAGGAGCACTCAAAAATGTCCCCGTCCCTAGAGGATGTACGTTAACAAATTCTTTTAGGGAAGTCAAAATGTGTCACGAGGAAAGGTGATTGTCACAGAAGTATATTAAGAGAAACACTGAGCTTTTCTCTTATGTTGCTCGCCGTGCATCTTTGGAAACTGTGTAAGGGAAAGAAGAGGCAGGACATTGTTCCAAGTTCCCCATGGCTTCTGTAATCTGGAAGATAAAATGAGTACATGAGTGACAGACAACAGATAACGCAACACAAACTCTTCAAAAGAAGAGTATCCCCAGCTTCTTCTCAGTAAGATCCTTATGAGGAAGCTTCGTATTTAAGCCGAATTCAAAAGGACAATATGGCATTTAGGCAAGTACACATACACAAGAGGAATTGCTGGGTGGCGAGACCGTGTACACCAAACCAAAAAATGTGGATGGGGTAGAGGTATGGAAGAGGGTCACTGCCAAATGGGGCTTCAGAGCAGACCATTAGGGAAGGGTCTGGAGTCGGAGTTAGAGTTAGCCAGACAACGAATGTGAGGCGCTTTGTGGTGGTATGAGCAATTGCTGTGCGCTTCGTGGGAAGTGAGAGGGTGGGTTTTTTTCTTGCTGGTTTCAAAATGTCATTTGCCCTTCTGAAGTTTTCTCTGGTTTGAAAATGCTTGAGAGTCACCAGTATAGAAAAAAAAAACTTTAGAATTTTTTATAAATATATTTTTACAGCAAATCAGTAAAAAAAAAACTCATAAGTTAGAATTCAGTTATGTTGGTCCTATTCCTTGCATTATAATGGAATATGAGAACTATATTTCTTATCAGCCTCTGTTTCTAGAAAATAAAACAAAACAAATCAGGTCTGAGTCGTCTTTGAGGAGTCTGTGCCTCCCTTTCATACTGTGAGTCACTGAAAAGGGCAAGAAATAACACACGCTCGTTGAGTTCTTATCAGGAAGTTGTTGAAACTAGATGTTCCAAGTTAGATAATGTGCCTCACAAAACTTCTTATTTATGTGCAAAATATTTATTTTGAAAAATTTTAAATATCACTATTATTCTAAAAATATAAACGAGAAAACAAAATTCCACATAACCCAGGGGATTTGTTTGGCACTTTGAAACATCATCGAATACAATTCAAACACACTATCCTAAAATACAAAGTCAGGTATCTAGGGAGCAGCGTGTGGAGTCCCAGGCACTTGTTCCAGGGCCAACATCAAACATCAAGAACCGCAATCATCCTGTGTGGAATCCATATGCTATGATGCATGTGCAGATAAATATGAGCCATTATACAATGGTAAAATTATTTATTAAAATTATGAACTAACATTTCATATTTTTAATTTCAGAATATAAAATGGAAATGAATTTTATAACTGAGCAGTATCTGTTAAGAACTTACACACATTTTGAATTAGTACATGTGCAATACTTTGACAGCACCGATTAAACATATTTATTAAATACTGAGCTAGCAGTTTATAGGTAATATCTCTAAGACCTGAAACAATGTTTTACTCTCAGTATTTTTAATTCATTCTATAAATGAGGAATGTAAATCCAGAGAGCTCGTTTGCACAAGACCATAATGTAACTAATAGCTAAAAAGGTTAGAGGTCTCTCTAGCTAATATGTGCTTTTTAAAATTCATTCTAATTTAAAGGTACTGTCAATTGAGTTCTTGTGCCAGTTTTAAGACTCCCCACATTGATTTAATTTATTCTTCACCAAAACCCTATGTAATACACCATGAGATTTGTTCTATATAAGTGAAAACCAAAGAAAGACTAAATATATTGTCTACAATCATATAGGTAATAAAAGAGCGATGTCTATTATGTAGGTCAATGCAGCAAAGTTATAAATATATTGTTCAATATAAAGCTTAAAAGAGCATATATATTCCGAATTAATTTAACTCAATATTATTATCATTATTTTGATGTGATTATTTAATGCCTTGGGATGTAAATTGAACCAAAATTCCAGTAGTTTCTTCTGTGAATACTTTTCTGTGTATTTTATGTTGTACCTATTTTGAAAAATCTGTTTAAAGTCTATGGTTCTGTGGAATAAATGGCTCAGTAGAGGTCAATTATTAAACTAGGACAGGATAAATATAGAACAAGATTTGCCTAACATTTGCTAATCTGCATGTGGTGGGTAATTTCATGTATTATGAGCTTTAATTCTCTGTTTTAAAATATAAAATATTTGAACATCACTCATATTCAGAGGAAGTTGGATGCATCTGTCAATGCAAAAGTACTTGTTTATCTCAAGACTCATAGAAGCTCAGCAATGACATATTTTTGAATCAGTCATTACTTATAAATCAGACACTGATTAATATTCTTCCTCTCTTCCCCTCTGAATCATTGGAAAGGGAGGAAAATAAATGCTGGGTAGGGTATTCCATGTTTATCATGTTTTTTTTTTTTTAAAAGTAAGATGTTGAAACTATATGCTCCAAGTTAGATACTGAGTTTCTGTTAACTTTCTTCCCTACATGCAATCTATTTATTTTGAAAAAAATTAAATATATTGCACTCAAATTTGGCTGCTCAAAGTTGAATTGGACTTTGAGAAGAGGCAAAGTGCTTAGCCCTGTGCCCAGCGGAGAAGACATATGATAGAGTCCTCTGTTCTGTGTTTGATGCCCTGTCCACCATCAGAATTTTCAGAGAAAGAGAGAATAGTTTTTGGCCATAAGTGAGTGTGGTTAGTGCATGATTTCAGCCTGGCCCTCTCAGAAGCAAATCAGATGTCTTACTGTTGGAGCTATAAAGCTGCTCATCTAACTTACAAAGTGACTTTTATTTTTGCCACTTCATGCTCTAGCTTGTACTTAATTTTTTTTCTTTAAATATACCATACAGATGCTGAATTATTTCTTTCCTACCAATTGCTGCCTCCTACTTGGCCCTTGCAGCTAGGCTGAGAGAGAGCCAGCTGAATTTATTTACTCAGAAATTCAGCTCAACTCTACTGCAGTTTTTTTCAATATAGAGCTGGACACTGCATTTATGAATGACAAGGTAGAGAGGCAACAGCTGGGAAAGGGGCGAACCTCTGAAAAATGGGCGGACGTAGACGCTCACTAATTCCTCAAACTCAGTGGTTCTAATGTGTTATGGAATTTGGAATTCGTGCGTTTACAAGAAAGTTAAATTTTATGTCGTGAATTTTTTTGCTACAATAAAAGTATTAAAAAAGAAATTAAAAACATAAAATAAATGCTCATCAGTTGGTGCTCTTAGAAATTCAGGACCATGAGCCAACTTGCAATTCATTAGGCTAACTCCTTCACTCCTCAAGGACAGAAACTTAATCCTGGAGGAGGAGAGTGGCTTCCTGGAACCATTCAGCAAGTGAGGACATTGAGACCTGGTGCTTTCTGAGCCACAGCGCCCTTTCCTCTGAATTCCAGCCGCAGCTTACTTTCTGCATGATGTCACTAGGGAGGAATGTTCTGAGCTGGCAGTCAAGTCTTTGCCTTCCATCCCAGTGCGTTGTGACAATTCTGGAAAGTGGGGACCATTGACAGACAGAGGTCCCGATGCACGCTGACTCACTGTTGTGTCTTGTAGGCCTCTCCCATTCTATGGTGGGTGCCTTCTGTCCTTCCCGGTTGCTTTCCTGCTTGTCCTAAGCGGCCGTTGCTTTTCTCTGGCCAAGGACTGGCTAACCAGCAGCAGAGCTGGTTATTTTAGTGTGTTTGTCCTTGCACTAAAGTTTAGGCCACATAGGGGTCATTCCGAATTTAATATTAGATTGAAATGTGAGATCAGAGGAACATTTTTCCAGATGAAACTGTATTTAATTAGGCAGTCAAGCCAATCTAATTTTGACATGTGGCAGTGTAACTCTCTCATGTTGCAAGGTGTTTTGTGAAGGAAGACATTTACGAAAAATAAACCCCAAGGTGGATCGAAGATGTTAAACTTTTAAGGGGATAAATAGCAATACTGTGGCGTTTGAGTCCAAAAGCTCTGCAATTGTCCTAATTATATTAAATTTAGCATCTTAACTTTTTCACTACCCAGGAAACATAGTTAGAATAGAAAATCTTATGGTTGGTTTTTAAATAAAAGATGCTTATTTCAAAGTAAATATTATCTTTTTAACTTTGAATAAATCGTTACAGAGAAAACATTTAAAATACAAAACTGAGTTAAAGCAAAGAAAGATTGATGTGTATAATTTTAAAATATATCTATTTATGATTGTGTGGTTGTTCAACATGCATCTAATCCTGCTTAGTGCTTTGTCTTTTTACACCAAAATGATTACAATAAGATCTATACTAAGTTTTAAAAGACTCAATTTTTCAAGTAAGGGATTTTTATGGATATCAAATAAAAGGAAATTTTAAAAACAAAAGGTAATTTTATAGCTATAAAATTTTCAAAATTTATTCTAACCATATGTATTAAAACTGTTATACTTCAAAATGGTGCCTCATGCCATTTCTAGTTGGCTTAGACAAAAAAAGAAAAAGAAAAAATTCGCCCTCGTTAGCCCAGCATGGCTACCTCCTTTAGCTTCTGCTAAGATGTGTTATGTCCAAGTGTTTATTATACAGCTTCTGTAACACCGAGAAGTTAGCTGTTCAATATGTATGCCATTTTGGAATTGGATAGATTATGGCAACACGACTATTGAATTATCCTATAGATAATAAAAATATAATTGTACACATTGGAAGGCGGAGACAGGAAGATTGTAAGACCAAGTCCCTCCGAGGCTACTTCAGAAAATCCTGCCAAAAAAGGAGGCTGAGACTGTAGCTCCATCGTGAAATGTTCCTCACTTTGATGCCTCATACCAAACACACATATCTGTGAAGACTACAGAGTAATATGAAAACATTTTCATATTAAATATGATGCTAGAAAATAGGATACATGCTGCTGTTAGAAGTCTATTTGATTAGACGTATCAGAGGAAACTGAAAGGAGAAGTAGAAAAGGGAAATTGCTGAATTTATACTCCAAAGTATTTTGTTGCTCTCATGTTGTTTAGTTTCATTAAAAATATGAGACCTTTAGTATCATAAACAAAAGGTGAGATATGAATAAAAGTTCACATTTTAAGAAAACATCAGGAAAGTCTCTAAGAATAAAAACATACTTTGTATAATCACTTACAAATCCATAAAAGAAACAGTAAATTTCTGTAAGAAGAAAAATAACAGAGTAAAATCATAAATTTAAAAAGTAAGTCATGGAACAAATGACGCAATGCTTTGAATTTTTCAGAATGCTACTGACGTTCTTATAGGTGGACAGTGACAATATTTATATAGTTTCTGAATGACACTTCATATTGAATTTATGTGTGAAATTAATTTCTTTATCTTGAAGTCATATCAGAAGGTGTTTTGAGATTAACCAACTGACTAACCATTATGTGACTGTGTTCCCCATAGAACATCTTGCTTCTCTTTCAACATGATGAAATTTTTTTTTCATATTAATACTTTAATAAATTTAGCCAATTATTTACAAATGAACATGGGAATGAACATGTATTTAGTAGCATTTCTCTTTGAAAAGAGTACTCAAAAAGTATGTGTTGGGATAAAGATTTGGTTTGAGACACATATATACTTATGACCATCACATATTAAAAATAAGTGTTAGTGTAATACATTGCATTGTAACTCAGCTAAGTTGCTTTTAAATATGAATCGAATCCAAAACAATATTCTCATATAGTTTTTTTAGTTAAAATTCTGGATGATTTTTTGGAATACAAGAATAAAAGAAATATTTGTATTACTTCTGGAGTAATTACCCAAGAGAGTTCTAAAAACCTCAGGAGGAAGTAACAGTGGATATTGTCAGTCTTTTGAGACCTTCAGGCAATGCAGAGACCCCTTGATCCATGGGAGCTGTAGCAGAATGCTTGTGCTCCCAGGAGCAGAAAAGAAAAAAATAAGGAAAGATGTAGCCCGCCCGAAGACCTTGGCATCAAGAATGAACGACATCTTGTTAGTAACATCTAAGGATAGATAACTAAAATGATATAAGCCAACAGAAGCCTGTGGTGATGACAACTTGCATAAAGACTCCCAGATCCTTATATCCACCGACTCCACTCAGTATCCCACACAGAATAAGCCATAGTTAAACTGAAGGAAATCCTAAAGTTGAGATTAAATTTTCTGCCACCTTGAGAGTGCATAGAAAAGGTTCACCAAGCAAATGAAGTGTGTAGACATTCTGTTCTGCTTTGAGAAGTTCATAACTTAATTCAACAATAATGTTAACTACAGAACATTTCTTGGCAAAATTAAGAGAAAATCTGTAACACGACTCTTGGGGGGAAAAAGATGTAGAACATTTTTTTAGAGGCTTAAAAGGATTTAAAAATTAAAAATATTTTAGGAACATTAACAATAAAGACATGGAACAAATGCCAAAACTGGAACTAAAACAACCTGTGATTCAATAAAAAGAGAGAAAAAGAGAGGAAACATGGAGAAAATGATCAAATATATTAAAAACTAAATAACAAATAGATTCCTCCAGGATAATAAATGTATTTGGAAACAAATATCGCAACAGAAATGCACATGCCAACGGAAAGTGTGTACACGTAGAAGGATGAGAAAACGCAAATGAGAAGAATTACGTAAGTCATTCCATCAGTAACAAAGGTGGTATCAGTCCAAGATTAAAGGGACAGTTTTTTAGACAGACAACCTGACAGAAGCTTTTTCTTTCTTTTTTTTTCCTCCTCTTTTTTGGAGAGGTAGTGTTGTGTCCTTGATGCACAATCCTCATTGTTCAATCTTTTGTAATGGCCCTTATTAAAAAGCATATGTACATGAGATCCCTTGCTTCATGACCTCCCAAATCTACTTATGATTATTTGAGCTCATTGGGGTTTGACAAAAGTGATTCTATTGTGATGTGGAAAATTTTTGCAAATGGTAATCTAACTTCTAACTATGCGAAATTATAAAATTATTTTGACGTTTGTGGGAATAGTTAATTGTAACGCTATTTTAATGAAATATTAGAGTTTTTTTCTTCCTGCCAGTGGAAACGTTTAGTGTGAAGAAAAGACTGAGGAAATCATAGAGTTTCTTACGTGAATGTTAGGGTTATTGAGTTCCTTGGTTCTAGAACTTTACTGTGATGTAACTCACCTGGAGGTCCTGTCAAATGCGCAGCTTCCCACACGCTCTCCCGGAAATCCTGATGTAGTGAGAACGAAATGATTCTGGGAATTTGTACTTTCTGCAACCGCAAGTGCTACAGATGATCTTTATCATTAGGAAGTATTGGGAAATTTGGAAACTTTGAGGACAGCTCTATTTTTTCAAATAGGAGAAGACGCATTCAAAGGCCACATGTCCAAAGAGTCAGCCAAACGGAGTCGCCTGTCCACTCTAGTGTCCTGTGACTTCTCTTTTTTCTCCAATATTGTAATATCTTTCAATTTTGATCTCAGCAAGAGTCCTAGATGGTATCAACAAAGACAAAAGGTAAATTTGAAGAAACAAGTAAAACCACCACCACCAACAACAACAACAACAATCCTATGGATTTGTCACTGAGTCAAATCTATAATTGGAGCATGTTTTATATAATAGTACACTGCTTATGTGCCTGTTTTATCATATGAGAACTAAATTTCTTCTTTAACATGTATACTATATTCAAATATTAAGACATTTGGTTCAAAAATAAACACCAAAACTCTTGGATTTTACTATACCCCCACACACGTGTTATAGGATAACTCTGTAGGAGGATGAATGGGGCACAGAAAACATCAGATTAACAAGGAGAAAAGTGGAGGTTCCCACTGTCCAAGTTTTCTACCAAGTTCTATATTTATGTATTTTTAAATTTATCATAAAATTCCACATAGATAAAGAGTTCTGTAGCTAATATTAGTCAAAACTAAAATTGGTCAATACCATTGCATCATAGCTAAGTTACCCATAAAAAGAAAGAGATTCCAATTTTCCTCTGGTAAAAGAAAAAAAAAAAACATTTACCTTCCTTATAAATTCAAACAGGAGGGATATAATCACACCTTTCCCAAAATAGAATATATGATTATGGGACTTCTATCTAGAGAGAAGAGAATACCAGTACTAAATATATAATGAAAGCCATACAATAGTGTAGGTAACACAGCCACCACGGTTGCTTACTCTGTGTCTGTTTAATTCCTGTCTCTTCATACCTAAAATTAGACCATGTGAATCTGTTATGCAAACAAGAATGATGAAGCAGGACTATCAAAGTAAGTACATTTCTTTTGATCTGTGAAGCAAATTACTATGCTAGTAGATGCTGGAGGAAAATGAGTTCTATACAAACATCTATAATACTTTCTTTCAGCTTAGAACAACTTAATGACTACATTGGGGTACAAGTTGATGGCTGGCATAATGAGCTAACATCCAACATGGAACCAAAATTCCACTGTTCAACCAAGTTGTTTTTTATAACTGAAAGTCAAATTCTTAAAGAGTTTGGAGAGCCTGAATCTTAGACGGTACAAATATCTAAAATAATAAGCTGGTCTGCCTACTTGAATTACATTTCTTTTCTGCTTTTCTGTTTTATTATTAATCTTCTTTTTCCCCAAGATCTGTTTTCTGCCAATTAACTTTGAGATTTATGGGAACATTCTATAGCAGAAGACTGACAAGGCTAATTACTAGCAACAACTTGGATATTTAGTTGTCAGATCTTACAGTGACATTTTAAATGATTAACTTTTTAAGGCAGATATAATGACTTAGGAAATCAAACTGATGGCTGTAGACTTGGTTCTGTACACAATACAAACTAGGTACTTTTTGGGCAGAACCTTGAGATAAAGTGGAGTCAGGTTTTCTGTTTGCAAACAAAGCAAAGGACTCTGGATACAAAATGTCATTCCGTGTGCTGCATTTATCAATAAGCCTTACACATGTTTACTGAGTCCCTACTCTGAGTTTCTATTTCTGCATTTAACTAAACTTTGACATATTTAACAGTACCATTGCAAAAATTATTTCCTAGACTAGGAGTAGTATGTGTGTCTAACATGTGCAAGACCCTAGGTTTGATGCCCAGCATCGCAAAAAAATTAAATGAATAAGTCAGAAGAACTTTGCCGTTACCCTAACCCTAGAATAGAAAGTAACCTGGAAGAATGTGTGATTTTTGTATAAAATCTTATTTCTTCCTTTTTAAATAAATTAAAGTAATACTCTGAAGGAAAGATGTACTTTAAAGTTCAAATCAAGTACAGTAGAGGTGCCCACACTTGAGACTAAGTCAGTCTATGCAGCCTTCTTATGGTAAGGAAAAGGATCATTGCAGCTCAGCTAGGCCGAGAATCTTAAGCAGTGTGGTTGTAATTTGTTGTTGTTGTTGTTGAGGAGGAGGAGTCTGACTAGAGGTGAATCTAGAAAGAAGGTAAAAACAAAATTCCAGTGAGTCAGAATTAAGATACAAGGGGATTTATTAGCAAAGCATCACAAACTCCTATAGAATCTGTAACAATCTTGAAAACATGTTCAGAAATGACCAGGAACTGAGAAGGACTGGACAAAAGGAATCACCAAGGAAGTCACAAAAACAAACAGACATAAGAAAAAAAAAGTGTCATTAGAAAATTGCTGATTTTCTCTAACTGCTTTTGCTCATCGGGAGATGCTAGTTACTACATGCCCCACCACACGGTGTCTCAAAAATTTCAAATTTTTATACCACTGAGGAGTGGGAACATCTAGTCGATATGGGGAGTGGGAACATCTGCTCACGAGCCTGTTGTGCAGATGTTGGAGGAAGAGAACAAAAGATTATCTTTTTACTTTCCAAATTTGTCAACTGTTCATTTTATTTACTTTTTTTTGTGATGCTAGGGGTTGAGCCAGGGTCTTCACACTGAGCTACAACCCCACCCCATCATTGGGAATTGATTTTTGAGGCAGAGTATCACTAAATCACTAAGTTGTGAAGGCTGGACTCAACTTTATCATCGTCCTGCTTCAGCCTTCAAGAGTTCTGGGACTTAGACCTGCACCAACAGGTCTGGTTCATATACTCTTGATAAATAAAAATTTTAAATTTACTTATAAGTTATGGAAAATTCCCATGAGAACTTTGAAAAAAGTTTGAAAAGACTTTGAAAAGAATGAGATGAATCTACCATAAGTTAATGTTTGTTTCAGTTTTAACTACACAAAAGAAAAACCTTTTTCCTGTCGTGAGAAATAGCTTCTGGATGCTAAGGCTTAAAATGTCTGCCAATTAAGTTGTCCATTTGCCATCACTAACTGACGTAGAAGACAATGTACGCACTTAGGATGAGATGTTTTGCTAACAATGGAGGATTTTTTTAAAATCCTATTTCAATAGCCTTGTTAATGATTTCGACTTTTTTCTGTTCTGACACCCTAACACACACCGTTATTGTTATGTCAAAATGCTGCTAGGAAAGTGCTTGCACAAAGAGAAGGATGTTTGCTCTCTTGTTTTTCTTATACCTTGCATTTTTTTCATTAATAGTATTAACATCCATCTGCAGTGTTGTTGCAAAAAGTTCCTTAAGCTACTTGTTCATTTGGCAAGAGCTACTTAATTTTAGCCTTCTTAGATAATGCAATCTTCATGCTATTAGTGGCACAAATATAAACTTGTTATTATAGGTCAAAGACAATACGTGGAGCTCCATTTCCGATGCTGGGCATAATGGAACACCCATTTTTTTCTATCTTTTCAGGCTTTGCCCACATGGAAACTTCTTGTTTACATAAGGACCTTGTGAGAGAGCCACACTCATCCATATTAATATGTAAATAAAAAAGGATAATTGAGAGTAAGTATTAATAGATCTTTAGCTCCTGATTGTTTTTTTAAAGATAAATATTGCTAATTAAATTTCTAATTCTCTTCCCTGACTACAATAGAGCCAATGTATCAAAGATCATAGATCATTTTATATGACATCTGTGGAGGCTAAGGTTACTTATGACATTGGCCCTTTCAGGCTGAATGGCAAGATTGGAGAAATGGAAGGTAGGCTTTCCTCTGGAGCTTCTTTTATGGAAGAAAAGAGAAAAAAGGAAGAGAAGAAAGAAAGAAAGACAGAAAGAAAGAAAGACAGAAAGAAAGAAAGAAAGAAAGAGAAAAAAGGAAGGGAAGAAGGAAGGAAGGAAGGAAGGAAGGAAGGAAGGAACAAAAGAGAGTAAAAACATAGATCAATTGAAGGTGGAGGAGAAAGCGCCACTGCCTTTATCAAGGCAGAATGTGGCCTGATTCGCTTTTCTAATGGTGTGGCTGGATATTAAATTTAGGTTCATCTGGTCGCAAGGCTGAGGTTTCCTACTTCCCTTCCTTCCTTCCTTTTTTTTTCTTGACATTTCTTCATAAGTCTTTAAATCAGTGCTAATGTCTAAGGAATCAGCTTAAATATTTAAGATGTATTAAAATACGCTTTGTTCTTAATATAGCGCAAAATTGATAAAGAAGAAAGATCATGGCTATATACAAAAGTGAATTTTGAAATATCAAAAGAAGCATTTTTATCCATTCTTTGAGTCCTTAGTATACAGCATTAACCTCCCCACCCCCACCCCCCCAAAAAAAAAGAAATAAAATTTTCTGTCTTATGAAGTTTAAAATCTGGTAGTAGGGAAGAGCTTATAAACAATAATAAGTTAGACACTAATGAATGTCAATGGGAAAAATAAAGCAGAAATAAAGTATGCGTATTAGTTGCATTTTTGTTGCTGGGACACAGTATCTGACACCCACAACTTCATGGAGGAAAGGTTTGGTTTAGCCCACAGCTTCACAAAGATGGCTGACAATGGCAAGGAAGTTCTGGAGGGAAACAGCTGGTCACAGCATCGTAAGAAGAATCAGGGCTGGGGAGAAGCCAAGGCAAAAGTATATATCCTTTCAGGCTGCATGCCCAGTAGCTCGCCACATGCTCAGGAGTTCCCTATACCCAGAAATCTGCCACACCCTACAAGACCACACTTCCCAACAGCACTAGAGCTCTATAAATAATACACAACTTCCAAACATTGGAAGCTTTTGGGGAACATTCCAGATCCAAACCTGGCCCCGAAAGTCTCAGGTCCACCTCCTGTGCAAAATGCATTTAGTTCCTTTCTGAAGAGTTGCCAAAGTCATTACAGTTCTAGCACTGTTAAAAAATTCAAGCCTTAAATACTCCCAAAAGACTCAAGGCAAACTCTCAGCTGTGAGCTTCTGTGAAAAATCAAAGAAAAGTTAAACACCTCCAAATGCAATGGCATAGGATAAACATTACCATTTTAAGAGGAAGGAAGAGCAGTTGGATCAAAACATCACTGAAAAACAACAGGGCAAATGTTAAATCCTGTATCCCCAAGCCTAGAACCCAGAGTAACCCTGGCGATGTGTGGGCTCCAGGGGGCTTAGAGCCCTGTACCACACCCTCTGGCTGAATCCTTCATGGCTTCTCCTTCGGGCTGGAGATTTTGAGGCAGCCCAATGATCAGGCCATCGTATGTATTCTGTTTGCTGCTCATAGACAGCTCTACACTGAAAAGCTGAAAGAATCAGCAAAGAGATATAAAGCAACGGCAGTTTTGCCAGAATGGAACAGACTGCGAAGTTGGGACAGAAGATTGCGTGTTCGCATCTACTAACAGCCTGCTATGCATTCCTCTACAAATGGTCCACTTTCCTGGCATCTTCAAATTTCGGAGATTACCACTGCATTTTGGATTCACCCTCACAACTTTATGCATTGCCCTTCAGGGACACACTGCCTGGTCACCAAGGCCTTCTGAAATCTGGGTGGATGTCTCCACAATCCCACAACTCTTACATTATGCATGCCTGCGAAACCAACACCACATAGGTAGGTGATGCCAAGGTCTGCTGCTGCTGCCGGCTTGAGCAATAGTCTGGCCCAATTGCACCATGCCAGCAGGGGGTTCTGAGTTCTTAGATTACTGAATTCCTTAGGGATTCCCCTTTTTAATGCTGTCCTGCAGGATGCTCTGGGCTGTCTTTTTAAAACCTTTGCACCATTAAGTGGCTAGAGTAGATCTTGCTGATTTCTGAGATGCCCTGAGGTTATCTTTCCCGTGGACCTGATTCCAAGTACTAAGCTTCTTTTTAATGCTGATCACTATAAGAAATTCAAACTTCTGTCTCAAATTCACCATCTGTTTCATACTGGCAAAACAGGAAATGTTTTACATCTCTTTTCTCTGCTGATTCTTTCAGATTTTCAGTGTAGAGTTGGCTAACAACAGTAGAGCCCATAATATGGCCTGAACATTGGGCTGTCTCAAAAATCTCCTTTGGTAGATTAATCAGTTCACCATTTTTAATCTCAGTTTCAGGCAAAGTCTCAGGACAGGGGCAAAATGCCAAGACACTTTTTTTTTTGTCAGAGCATTGCACATATGGTCCCTTGACCAATTGCCATTAGTCCTTGTTCCTTATATAAAAACGTTTGAACCTGGCCTTTACAATGCACATTTTTATCAGCATTATGGCCTGACATTTGATCAGAATCTCCCATCAAGCTGGGTTTACAGTTTTCTAAGTTTTCACTATCCATCATCTCTAAATCTTTCCAAACTTCTCCCTAAATCACTTCCCCAGTAAATCCCCCTACACCAAACAATCTGCCACACCCTAAAGGCCCTGCCTTCTAACAGCACTAGAAATCCACAGACAGTCTGATGCATGAGGCTTTTGGGGGGTATTCCAGATCCAAATCATAACAGTGGTCAGGAGTAAAGGGATTCTGACATTTTAAAGAGGACTATTAAAAATGTGTTACTGTGAACTTAATATTTGAATAATGGGCTAAAGTTGAAGAAGCAAGATGTGTGAATAACTAAAAAATGAGTAATCAGGAGACAGGCAAGTGCCAAGGTCTAAGACATACTTTCAGGGACGCACCTCAAGGGGTGCACTTGAGGACTGATGTGCAGAGTGGACCATTAATATTAAATGAGTAAATAAATATATTTTAAAAAGCATACTGTATTTCTCTCTCAATTAATGACAAATTTTATATATGCTCTGGGAAATTCAACAGAAAATCCAATCATTTAACTCAATTTTTCCTATTCTTGTTTGACTTTTCCTTTTTCTCCCTTAAACTACTTATATAGAACTGTTTAAGGGAAGCATGTTTTAGGACATGCCAAATGAAAAAAATGACCACAAATTCTCTAGAAAAATTATTTTAAAAATATTTGGAAAAAAGGAATAATTCACTGGTTAAAGCACTTGCCTACCATGCCTAAGGCCCAGACTTGATTTTCTAGCAACACATAAAAATTAGTAATGTGTGGCACACATCTTTAATCCCAGCTTGGGAGGCTGAAACAGAAGGATTGCCATGATTTTGAGGCCAGGTTGGGCTACAATGTGGGTTTGGGACGAGCCTGGACTGCCCAGCAAGACCATGTCTCAATAAACAAACAAGCAAACAAATAAAAGAAATATTCTCCTCTTTTTAGTTTTAAAATTCAGTCACAATAGTGATGGCACAGGATATTTTCTGGTGTTTAAATTCTGTATGTCATTGTGAAAATATTTACAATCTCTAAACATCTGTGCCTCTCACTTTACGCACACATCGGCGGTATAGGATACAAAGAAAATACACTGTATTCAGAGTTAATTCTCAGTATGATAAATCATCTGTCGTTTGAAGTGACTAAAGGGAGCCAAGTAAAAATTGATTTGGAATTCTATAACCAAACACAGTAATCACTACAAACTCTCATTCAATTGCACCTATAGTGTAAAGACAGCAGAAACTGGAGATGTCTCTAGGCGACCATGATTCATTTCTTCTGGATTTTCAACTGAGATGTCCTGGCTAAGTACTCAAATTAAGTAAGATGTCTCTTCTACCACTGAAGAAAAGAAGAAGCTGGGTAGGGGGCAGAAAACAGAGAAATGAGACAGAAAATCTGCCCTACTTTTCAATTTTCATATTTCCATAGGGCAGTAGCTAGCAGAGTTTTTCTGTAATGGGCCAAAGAGTAAATATTTTCGGCTCTGTGAACCATATGGTCTCTGTTACAGCCTCTCAGCCCAGCTATTGTAGCAAGAAAGCAATCAGTGCATTACCGAATGGCAATGACTGTATTCCCATAACATGTCATCTACAAAAACAGACAGCTGGCAGGATTTGGCCCAGGAATTATAGTTTGCTGACCCCTAGTACAGAGGACAAAAATGCTTCAGGCTGTGGTGCTAATCGTATTTGATAGAGCAAGTGACCTCCAATGTTTGGAATTTAAGAGGTTCCTCTAAGTCCAATGTTGTCTTACTATTTGGTCAACTTAGTGTTTTAAGTTTTCATTAACTTATGGTTTTCAGGCACTTTTTTTTTTTTTTTTTGCTTTAACATGCTCCCACGAAGACAGTTCTCATGGAGTAGCAGATTCACCATGTCATGTATTTATTTCTCCCTGTTGGAAAGATTATTAGCATGTGATCTGTGGATGTGTTTTGAGGGGAAGTTGTTGGAATTGCGAGAAAGAGAACATGTTATCTGTGGAACGTCCCGGCTTTTCCTGACATTTCAGGCTCCCTGCAAACAGCCGAGTGAGGGGAAGGAGCAGGCTAAGGAGAGATAGGGCCTGCCCCACCAGGCCTCATTGGCTCGGTTTCTTTAAGATTCTCTGTGGAACTTCCAGTAGCACTTGATTCGGGCTGAGTTCTGTTTCTGGACTCAGAGATATGAAATATTCTTGAGGGATCCTGGGGAGGGTAGGAAAAGTGAGGGATGGAAAGTGGAGATTGGCACACATTTTCATCCCGTGGAGGCTTGCTCTCTTACATGTGAAGTCCACTAAATAAACGGCTGGTGCATTGAATCACCCCAGTTCCACTCCTACCACGGTGAAAAAATTTCCACGCTCTTTCCCAGCCTTTTCCCTCTTGATTTCCTACCATCTTTTTGGCCTTTGTTTTACTATATTGCTCCTTTTCCTAACAGGCAATGTGGCAAAAAGTTGGGAAAAGTGAGAGAAACACAGTGGACTGTGGTTAGAGTCTGAGACTGAAAGATAAGGACAAGAAGTGGAACTTCCTTTTCGGTACTGGAGATTGAATTCAGACCCTCGCGATGAGCTATTAACACATCTCCAGACATTTTTATTTTTGTTTTGATTCAATGTTTTTTTTTAAATTGCCAAGGCTAGCCTTGAATTTAAGCTCCTCCTCCCCCGCCCTCCAAGCAGCTGGGATTTCTGGCACACACACTGCATCTGGCAAAAGTGGGATCATGTTGACTTTTTACCTTTTTCTCCTAAACATCTCTCATGATGTAAAACATAGCCATTTTAATCTATAAAAATGAAGGTGCATTGAGTAAGGGTTTATTTTTAAGATTCTTAGAAAATGTCAGAAAAATATTATCGATTTTATTTGAAAAAAGAAACAAAATACTCCAATAAATTGTTAGAATTCATTTAAAAATAATTTATATATATATAGTGTTTAAACGTTTGCTTTACGACCTGGCTTTCAAACTTTCAAGTTTTAAATGTCATTTCACCTAACTAAATCTGTAAATTATTTTTAGGAGTACTATCATTTTGTAGTCAAAGTGAACTATAGACACACTTTTATGACCCATGTATTTACAAACACAAATTTCTGATTCAAAGTTTAGATCATAGCAATTCAAATTCATCTTTACTGACCAGCAAGAACATGAAGGATGCTCAACCAGAAAAATAACCTATAACAAACTCATTATTTTTATTTTCAAAATGACCAAAATTTATGTATTAGTAAATTAGATATTAGTAAACATGTGGAAAAGGCAACACCTTGTCTTGCATTCCAGATAAAAAGTACATTTCAGTGACTATCATTATTTTTAATATAAACAGAAAATGAATGATTCATCAGGAATGCCAATGAAAGTACAATTTATAATTCTGTCATATTCTAGGTTTCAAGTTTCTTGTGTGATCTAGCAAGACCTCTATGTCACAAGGATTAGTATTAAAAACAACAGCACCAAACCCCGCCAAGGAGTAAGTACAGGTTTTCATCATTATCTACAAATCTTATATACTTCCATATGTTTCTATTTTATTTTTAATATTTTTCCTCAGATTGAACTGTTAGACTTTTTCATCCTTCAGTGTTTATACAGGCTAACACTTAATAATGACCTGGAGAAATTCATGTAATACAATAATAGGTCCAAATTTATTATCCTGTAATGCTCTTGACCCCGCTTCTCTAATAGAAATAACGTTTGCTTCAGTAGTACCACTGAACTCTTATGATGAGATGCTTCATCTTCTCTTGAATTGGCAAGGAATTTATAAGTGGATAGAAAAGATTTAAAAGGGTCATCTCACCCTTTCTTTGTCATGACATAGATGATTGATTAATTATCAGATGAATCCTCAAAGATTTTCTTATCCAGTAAAACAATCTAAAGGTGCATGATGTGTTTACATTCAAAGCCAAAAGCAGAGCAGGAAGACTAAGTGACCTTGTGAAGTCCATTACATCTCTTAATCTCATCTTCCTAGCTAGACCCCAAGAGCCTGAACAAACAGGCTGTGGACATGCTCCTCTAATGACCTGATTCACCACTGTCAGCCAAGGTGACATTGACTTCAGAACAGCGCGTCTATATTCTAACAGCAGTGATGAAAATGATGCCTTTTTTCCTCTGCAGTGATCTGCTGGAGTGTGCAGCATGGTTTTGTGAGAATTGGGCTGGGGACTGTTTTGCTCTTCTCGCACTTAGATCGTGCGTGGTGCTCATCTGGCTTCTTCTTATCGAGTTGATTGCTCAGTCCTCTCCTTATTCAAAAACCTGTTCCTACTCTGTCCTCATCTGTGAGATTGTCCTGCTCCGAAGTCATTTCCATTGCTCAGTCTTTTTAAGCAGCTATTAGAATACATCCTAAAATACTTTTAAAATGTTGCATATCTTACCTAAACATTTGCAACTAATGAATTGGCACATAATTCAAGTTTCTGTCTTAAAGCATCTATGAGTTTTGAGATAGTGATAAAAGCAACATGATGTTTTTTAAATAGGCATTTTGAAGAAGAAAGAGGAGAAGGAAATTTCAAATCAACGTACATTTCTTCCCAATTATTTTGGAACAAGTAGACATGAACAAGTGATGGAACCATAAATAACTATACTTAAAAAAATCATTCAAAGAGGAAAATGCTAAAAAATTTTTCCAATTTTTTAGTTCCCTTATACCTGAAAATATTTAGTCATTTCTTTCTTTACTCTTAGCTTGTTTAAATGTTTAAACTTCTTGTTGCATTGATAACTTTATAGAACTTGACTTACTTCAAACTTCAACAAAATTTATAATTGGTGTTTTCCAAATGCTGCTCTAAAGTTTCTCTGAATAAAGACTGACTATAGAATGTTTAATGGTACATCTCTCTATCTCTATTACAAAAAAAAAAAAAAAAAAAACCTGCAAGGTCATTGTTTTTGTAGATCCCACCACTGAAATATAGGCCAATCAATGGCCTCTCAGCTTTCCGATTTATAGATTCTGGGAATAAAGTCTTGCTAAGATTGCCTACATTTAATATGTGCTATTAAGGTTGCTTAAAATTACACCCTATTAATCTACTTTACAAAGAACTGATATTTCAAGGATTGCCATTCCTGTTATACAGAAGCAATCTTTTGTTCCTGGAAATTAAGTATGTATTTTTCAACAGGCAGGAAAAAAATAGTAATATAGCCAGGCCAGTCGTCCATTTTGCCATCCAGCCGTTTAGCAATTTTGGAACATCCCAGTTTTTTTTCCCAAAGGTGGTAAGTGTACTTAACTGGATTAATATATACATAAATGACTGATATACCAAATCTCATATTAAAAGCTTCTCATAATACTCAGCCCATTAATTTTTAAATATTTGTTTTGAACTTACTAATTTCAGATATGTTGAGATGTGGTGCAGTGGAAAAGGAATCCTGTCTTCCCATTTCTGAACTTAAAGTTCATTATAGAGGATGTACACTAAAATTTGAAAGATAAGCAAGACCTAATCATACAAAAATTTTATTGAGGAAACTATAAGAATCTAGCCCTATGGCAGGAGTATAATTAGTGTGTTCAACCAACAGGAATAAGATAACAAAGTGCATTTCTATTCTGACTAGTAGCAGGTAAAACAAAGGATGAGGTTAGCAGAGGAGATGATAACGATGAGCAGGAAACTTGCGTAGAAGATATCTCACGAAGTGAAATCTCATTAAAGGAAAGGAGAGTAGAAATCTATAACGAAGTGAAAGGAACAGAGAGCTCGGGACAGAGGTGCTGTGGTACCCAGGTTTGCAGACTCGAGGCAGCAGGATTCATCTTAAGAAATGCAAGACAACAAAGATGGCTGGAGGATAGCGGGGTGGAAAGGTGACAAGGTGACAATGAAGAGGACAGATTCATAGCCAATGAAAGTATTGCCTTAATTCTTTCATTAGCTTTTAAGCAAATATTTTCAACTCCTTTGAATAATCTTCGGCAGAATTAAATTCCTTCTAAACGTTTTACAATATAGCTTTCTCAGAGTTTTATAAATCAAAAAGACAGATACAAATATAATTTCAACTACCTTACTAATTTCAATATAAGCTAAGGGTTGTATGTATTAATTTTTCTCTTAGGAGGAAAAGTGAAAATGTTACTGGTAAAAGAACATGAAAATTTGAAGGTTAATTTCTTGTTTCTAAGCAAAAATTTCTAACAGCATAATTCTCACTCAACTAAGAAAAAGGTACAAAAACAGCAAGGTCATTGAAGATGAAAACAATTTTTCATATTTTCTTAGTTTTCTTTTCATGCTACATTAAGGATAGATGTTTAGATAAGTTCTTGGTTTCTTAGGAAGTTCTCTTCATTCGTGCTGTAGGCAGTTAAACTTCACATTGTGTCTTTTACACTAAGGAAGAGAAAAGGTCATCAGTTCTTGCTGCAAAAACTATCAACAATTCAACATTCAGTTCATTTAATATTTCTAACAGTTAAGATATTACTTTTTAAACAAAAATTATAGAATGATAGCTTGCATGACAATGGAGACTACCAAAAATTATGCAAATGAGGGGCAGAGAGGTGCTCCCTCTGAAGTCTAGTTTTAGGTAGAAATTATAGGAAAAACCTTAGCAATAGTGGAAGCTTAAAAATTGAGCAATTTAATCCTTTTATAATCCAGATTTGATTCCCCACTAGTGATTCTTGGAATTCCACATAAATGGGGATTTCTTAAATTGCCAGCTTGAAAGCTATTCTCTCAGATATCTCTATATGATGTTTATTTTACATCAATGTTCACATAGTAACTTTGAACACAGAATGATAATAAGTTAACATGATAGTAAGTTAATGCACCTAGTAACTTTTAAAAATGTGTCTTTGGGGTTAAAATAAAGGTTTGACCATAAATGATTATTTCTTTTCCTTACTCAAAAGTACAAAAAATTCATTTTGATAAGGACAAACAGTAAAAATTATAACAATGAAAAAACTATTACAGCAGAGTTTACTACTCATATGGTGGTCCCACTTTTAATTTATTTTTTTTTTTTGAGAAGCTTTCATAGAGATTTCCAAAATGGCTGCACTACTACACATTCCAACCAACAATGTACAGAGGTCATTTTCTCCACATCCACACTAACACTTTATCATTGGTCATGTTTACTCTGCCATGATTTTTTGTCATGTTTCTGATTTGAAGTCAGCCAAACATGGCTTGAAATCTATGAAATCATGAGCCAAGATAAACCTCTCCCCACCTAGGGCATTTTGTTCCAGCAGCAGAAAGACGACTAATACAGCTCATTATCACTCAAAAAAATTTCCATGAGCCTCATTCAACTTAGTTGATGTACCAATAGTTCGTTGCTTTCTGTTGATGAGTAGTAATGCAAATAACACAGTGCATCTAATCATGCATCTGTTTATAGAGCATTGGAATGGTTTGCAGTTTTGACAATGATCAATGAAGTAGGTATATAGATTCGGGCTCAAATGCCAGCACACAAATAAGCCTTCCTTTCTCTGAACTACAGGCACAAAGGAAAAATTGTTGGGTCATATGAAAACTGTCAAACTATTCTCTACAGCATCTGCACTCCTGAAAATTCCCCAGAAAATTATATAAGCAATTCAACACCTCTGGACCCTTAGAAGCTTCTAATGCTGTCAGGATATTTCTCATTGTAACAGGTGAATGGTGATATCCTATGATTGTTTTAACTTACAGTTCTCTAACTGCCAGTGGTGTCACACCAGTTTCCTTATGTTATTTGTCATCTGCATGTCTTTTGTGGTAAAATAGCCATGCTTGTATTTTGTTCTTTTTCTAATTAAATTGTTAAATCATATCATGTTGAATGTTGAGGTTTTATTAAATATTCTAGGTATAAGGTATTGGATGCATATGTGATTTGCAAATGTTTTCTTCTAGTTGATACTTTGTCTTCTCATCCTTTTAGTGGGACCTTTTGCCAAACAAAAGTTTTAGTATCAGTGAGGTCCAATTTATCACTTTATCCTTTTATAAATTATGTTTTTTAAGCCAAGTCTAAAAACTATTAGCTCATACAAAAATTTAAAGATTTGTTCCCTATGGTTTTTTCCTAGTATTCTGTTTTACATTAAAGTCTACGATCTTTTGAGTTAAACTTTAAATAAGAATAAAATATGAGTCAGGAATACCATTATTTATTATTATTTTCAATATTATTTTTGAATGGATTTGCACATGCTGAAATTATTTATCAATAAGGCCAGTTTTCTTCCATTTAATTACTTTTGCTCTTGTGTCTCTATTTTTCTCTGAATATATATATATATATATATATATATATATATATATATATCCCTATCAGTATAACAGTTTTGATTTCTGCACCAATGTCACTATTTGCTATTTTTAGTAGGATTTAGGAGACAATAAAAATACGTTTAATCTACTGCAGTTTTTAAAAACTACTTTTTAAGTAATTTGTTATGTCTTTGATTGGGCTTAAATTTGTTAATTTTGTAGATTAGTGAGATAATTTGTATTTTAGTTAACAAAACACCATAAGATTTACACGTAAGTGAAAATACTTGAAAAATAATACACTTGTACGTGACAAATGCTAAAATTATACAGTATAAAATAGTGCCAAATCATAGAGGAAATAATCGATTTTACTTCATATAAAAGTAGGGCAGAAATAAAAAGGAGGTCAGAGAAAGTTGACTGAAGAAAAGTGACAACTGAATGACATTTTCATCTTAGAGATGTGCTGGTCAGTTTTCTGACACTGTGACAAAAATACCTGAGTAAAGTGACTTAATAGGAGGAAGGATTTGTTTTATTTAACAGTTTCAGCGATTTCAGTCTATAGTCCAGTGGCTTCATCACTAAAAGCTTGTGGAGAGGAAAGACATCATGGCAGAATAGAGCTGCAATTCCCACAACCGTCAGGAAACAGCTCTTAGGGAAAACTTGAGACTCAAGCAGAAGACACAGAAGACATTGGACATCTGACAGCAAAGAACTGTGACGCTTTAGAACCAGGAAATAAACGTCTATTGCCTGGTAAAAAGGCAATACGGGAAAGAAAACTCAGTCAGAGCCCATCGGTGTTCCACAATTGAAGTGATACAAGGCCAGCTCCAGGAAGGCTGTGGTGCTAGAGCTAATAAGTACCAGAGGATTGAGAGCTACAAAGAGAAAATGCCAGAAAACTGGAGGGAGAGACTCCTTCCAAATTCAACAGACTACTGATCAATACATGAAATGGAGTTCAAGGGCAGATTAGAGAGAACAGGCTGCACTCAAAACCACACAGGACCAAATCAGAGCCTCGAGGCAACAGCCACAGTAGATGACATAATTTAGAGGGCACTTGCCTAAGTGTTGAGGATATACTAACCTTATTTCTCATCACATCTAACAAAGCTTGAAAGACTCCAAAGGATCCTTTGATTTTGAACAACCACATATAGAACAAAGACAGAAATATTCATGAGAACACAAAGGTATCTTGACACAAAAACATTTACATTTGAAATGCTTACCAACTTAATAAAAAATGATCAACCCTGCAAAAATCATAAAAATATATCTTATGATGAGAATTATTAATCTGCTGAAATTGACCCAAAATGAAATGAAATAATATGATATTACTATTTTATCATCATAAAGTTCTAGAGCATCAGGAATTGTAATATTTTTCACTTGTGCAGTTAAAAACGGAAACGTCGATGATGATTAAAGGTACAGTAGAAGCATACACTTCAGTAGACACACGTTTAGAGCCTTCAAAGAGTCCCAAATACTTCATAGAATTCTTAGTTTTCTACCATCCATCTATCAACAGCAGAGGGGATTCTCACTTTAGTGGAAGTGTGAATTAAGACTAAAGCTCAAATTTACAGAAAAAGTTTTGATTGAAAAGTTACAGATAATATAGGAAAGCAGTCTAGCTAAAGCAGCTGGAGGGAGTATACTCTGATATAGGGTTTCCAAGTGGCCCACCCACGAAGGCAAGAGGCCATCTTTCAAGATTAGTTGGTGGGCTAGTCCAGCTGGTCGTTATGTAAATCCTTATGTCATAGCTCCAGAATCTTCCAGAGAATGAATGGCCTGAGATGGTTCCACTTCAAAGAAATAATTGTCTTTGGCTGTGGCAGTCTCAGTCATGTGAGGCTCCCCCTTTCCTGGAATTCAGGTATTCACAAGTTTATGACAATGACTGGAGCCTTCTGGGCATAGCTCAATGTCCTTGAAAGCCTCTTACTTGGTGTCTCTAGTCTTGGAATGGTTAAGATCATGTAAGTTCAGGGTTAATGAACCTGTCCTGCCCACTTCTAAACAGATGCTCTCTAAATGATAAACGCACCTCTGTATAAAGATGAGAAGAGACTGCCCAAGATTTATGGTAACAAAAGATCTAAAACAAAGGTGAAGCTTTGTTCTGTTTTTAGTTGCTGTTGGGCTTCTGTAGGTTCAAGAGAAAACTTAGTTTTTAATAAAAATGGCCTTTAAGTCTCTGACTTCCAGGAGAAAAAACAAATTTTAATTTTAATGAATAGCAGGAGAGGGTCCAGGATTTTGTCTGTTCCCTGTCTCTATTGGTAGTCTGCAACCATATCATGGCTGTATTACTACTATCCCTGAGAAATTTTATTCTCCTTAATATTATGGAGAAAAATTTTTAAATGTTATCAACTATTTTATCCTGTCATATTGTATTTCCATTGAGTATTTAAAAATGAGTAGGTAATTAAAATTAACATTCTTTTACTAATAAGATCAGTCAAGACTTCTCAGGGATAATTTCTGGGAACACATGCAAAGCTTTTTGGCTCCCTGAGGTCTGTACCAGTTGTATAATCCACCAAGGTGAGCTACAGTCTTGCTTGAACGTTTGGATTCCCTTGGAAAGGTGGGGACATTCCCCTCTTCAGTGATCCCCTTTTTAGGACAATGCACTTTGGTTAATTCCTATCCCTTGGAGTCCAGCCATCACCCTATTCAGAAGGTTGAGTGATTCACCCAAGTTACAGAATCTTTCAGGATTGTCTCTGTATACCACAGTTCCTGGATAAACTTGAAGGGAAATATCCAAAATATTGACTGTCCTATTACCCCTCTTTCTTAGCTGCTGTCTCCAATCCATAGTCACTGAATGGCTAGAAGTTTGGTTACTCCAACCGTGAAATGGGAATAGAATGTTTTAATTCTAAATATGATGGAATTTCCTCTGGATACCGAGGAGAGGCATCGTAACCCAACTATCTTGTAGAAAATAGCCCAGGTTTCCTGCTGGAAGCCAGACTTCTACAAAATATTAGCAAGTAGAGTCTGGCAAGAAAAATACAAAATAAACCTAGGAAGAGCAAAATATTTATAATGTAATAAGTTTGTTTTATTAGAGAGTTGTATCTGACGGTATTTGTTAGAGTCCTGCTCAGGAGAATGCTCTTGGTTACAAATGCACATTTTAGGTGACTAACATTGGAGTGTACAGTGTTTAGGCCTATCTAACTATCGTAATATAATTAAAAAACAAGCAATCCAAAAAAGACCTATCATCACAAATATTTTTTTAAATTCAGGGTGAGTAGTAGTACAGTGAGTTGCTTTTGTTTTGTTTTGTTTTTCTGAGACAGTGTCTTACAGTAAGTTTTCTTAAGATCAGTATTTCAGAAGGTTTGTTTACCTAGTGAAAATAATGTGTAATACAAATGCATTTAAGATACAAAGAAGTCAGTTATGAATAACATTACAGTTACAAATGAACTTATTAACTTATATCAACTTAGCTTTTTACATTGAAGCCAAAATTTAGAATCTGTGGCTCACTAGTACAGATATAACCAAACGACTTTGTATTTAACAGATCTATAAAGTTTAACAGCACTGACGAAAAACAGAGATTGGTTTCACATCTTTTCCAAGCTTAGGAAACAATGCTAATGTCTACCAGTAGATTATTGCTTATGTATAAATGCATTTCACTTATACAGTAACAAAGATGCTTCCTTATAAATAGTGGTATTGTCCAAATGGGAGGTTTTCTTGCACCTGGTTGGCATGGAATATAAACAGCAGAAATGTTTTAAGCTTTGCTCAACATTTTAATATGCTTGATCCAGGTGCAATTCCTATTGTATAAAAGATCACTTATCAGTTACCCTACGTGTATCAAAATTATGCATCTTTAATTGTACAGACTTTACACATCAATACGGCATATGTGATCTTCAGACCTCTTGTCTCAGAGAAACAGTGTCAAATACACTGCACTAACCTAAAAATGAGAGTCATTTTTATAAAACAATTCTTTAAAAAGACTTTTTCTAAGTACTCTTGGCTTTTGTTGATATTATTCATCTTGCCGGCTCATTGGTTCATCCCACCTTCATCTTTAAGGACTGCAACAGCTTGTTCTCTTAGCCAACAGTTTGAGTTTTCCTTAACCTTTGTCACCTGAGGTTGTAATCACCCATTTGTTATCTCTCAGTTGTTGTGTGAAGACTGTCATTCCATCCTGTCCCCGCTGCAACACCAAGATTTCTATCCTTACTCTCACAAGGAACACAGGGGCAGAAGTCTGTTTTCTGTAGCTGCTTCAGAGCTGAACTGGGGTGTTTAACCTTATCTTTCCTTCTAGAGGAATGGAAATCCTTGGGTGCCTGATCTAGAGGCCCCAGTGGCAGGCTTTGATTTTCCAGCTTAATTGAGAGTATAAGCTGAAAGCCATGCGTGACCATCATTATTATATGAAATTGCTGTAATCCAGAAGAGACAAACTTGGCAATCAGGTAATCAAGCACAGGCCAAATAGTGGTACCAGTAGTCCAAGGATGGAAATACACAGGCTTATGGGATCCTAACTTAGTTAACCACCTGAAGAATATTTTGTTTAGAATGAAAGTTCACAGTCACTCTTGTTTTTCTGGTTGCGTGTTTAGTTGGCTGGTTTTGTTTTGAATCTTAGTACTTTCCTTTTTGACCTTTAGGTCCCCCCGCCACTATTCGAGATGTATTCAATAAAAAGAGCATCCTTCATCTACCAGGACAGAAGTTCACTCAGCCTTGGCAACAAAACATCTAGATCCTATATATTTTATAAAGAACACTTAAGCCTCAAAAAATACTCACAGTGGATTTCCAGGACTCCTAAATCAGAATGGAAATCTTAGGGATTGAATGCACTAACATTTGAATTCCTATGAACCAAAAGAGTTTTTTTTTTGTTTGTTTGTTTTTTTATGGTATGGCCTATTCCTGAACTGGCAATAATAGGATTGGAGAGGCTTATAATCTCAAATTTTAGATCTGAATTATATAGGATTTTTTTTTTCTAGAGTCCACCTGGGTCCATGTTGGTTTTGTAAGACCACGGTTAGGAAAGAGTCATGCAGAATACAGTTTCTCCCATCAGCAGGAAGCCTTTCCACATGAGGATTGTCAAGCTCTCCTTGAATACCTACTTGAATACCTCTGTTCAGCCGTTGCCATACAATCTTGGGAGTAATCATGAGTGCCTATTTGAATCCTCCTCTGAGAGTAGGGAGACTGGATTTAGTGTGTGACATTACCTCAAAGGTGTCATCAAGATAGTCTAAAAGAAGTTCCATCACTCCTTGGTATCCCTTTGTGTCTACCACAGCTTGAACCTGGGGAGGGATTTGTACTTCCAAAGATGGGCTGAGGAACACTTTAGTAACTTCTTTCACCAGAACACTGTTGCTGCCATTTTCCTCAGGTAAGCTCTTGGAAAATCAGACAACTGGTAGGGAAACATTTCCGAATATTTGTGTAAGGACTCATGTTTCTGACTTCTGTGGCTCTAAGACACAAGGATGAAAGCCTTTTCTATATTGAGCAAATTAAAGGAACAAGCTTAGGAAAGCTTGGTGATTCGGTATGGAAAGCTTTTTGACATCTTTCATTCCATTCTAATGATCGTCTTTCCTCCACTAGAGCCCCTTACAGAGGCCTGGTTAGCAAGCTACAGCTAGATATCCAGATGTGGCTAAAGCCAGCCCCAAAGGCCTTGAACTCCCTTTTTTGTTTGTACTTCAAGGATTTTTCTTTGCTTCCCAAGATCCAGTTTCTTCATGCTTGGGCCAATGATATAGCCCAGGTACTTTGCCTCTTGGGAGAAAACTTAGACCTTCTTAAGTTCACTTGATATCTTTACAATGCTAGGACATTTAGCACTTATGTAGTATTTTTATCAAATATTTCCTTAAAATGACTAGAAATGAGAAGATCATCTTCATATAGAAGGAGAAAGCCCTGGGACAAATGGAGCTCTCTCCGTTAACAGGCCAGAGCATTTCCAAAATGATGGGGGCTGTCCCTAAATCCCTGGGGAAGCACAGTTTGAGTCCATTGAGTGGTTTCTTTGGTGGAAAGATCAGCTTCCTTGAACGCAAACAAAGAACTAGGGTACAATGAAGCATAAGAGGAGGCACACTTTATATCTCACACCCTGAGCCCACCAACCTCGCCTGGAATTTGAGTCAGTAGAGTGTCTGTGTCAGGGACTATTAGAGGTAAAACAGTTACACCTTCCTTACTGCCCTTGGGTCCCAAACAAATCTGTACTTTCCATTAGGTTTTTGTACTGGCAAATAGGGGTGCTACAAGGGAAATGGTGTGGCTTCAGTAGACATTATTTTAAGTATTTTCAGACTATCAAGGTTGTGTCTTTAAGGACCTGTAGCTTTGAGTATGTTCTCTCCCATGGTTAAGGGATACCTGGGAGCACAATTGTCCTTCCACCAGAATGGCATAAATGGATTGTCAGGCCTGTCAACACCCCAGACCCTGGGTTATAATTAGGAAGTTTTACTCTCAAGGATAGAGTGTTATGACGATTTTAGCAAGGGCCAATAGTAGTGACTCCTCCTATCTTAGGGTCTGTTCTTTTCCTGAGGAGGTACTGTTTCCTAGCTTGGTCAGAAGATAGATTTCTGATAAGGGAATGGGAATTCCAGGCACGAAACCTGAGCTATGGTAGAATCTGGAGGTGGAAGCTGGCCAGTGGCTGAGGAAAGCTTCTGACCACAGGTTGCCCATTTGTGCTTGTGACCATGCAAGAGGAAGCGGAGAGAGGCTCAAGTATCTGAGTTCAAACCGAATGAAGGACTCCGTTTTCTGAGAAGATCCGTGTTCTTACTGAATGTCAATGGTTACCTGCGACTCCTCCAGTAGAAAGGCAAGTCACCCAGCTGGAGATGTGGGCCTCTTCCCTTGTCAGTCTGTTGTTCTCCTGGCCACTGTAGGTTCAGGCTTCCCTTGTTTCATCCGAAGTCAAGGATGTTCCTTCTTTCAGTGACCTTCTTTCAAAGTACATTGCTTTCCCCTCAGGAAATGGGGGCTTGCAAACTGTGGGTCTGGCCTCGGGCTAGGCTCCAGTAGCACCAAGGTACCACTGTTCAGGTAGCTGAGAGATGGCAAGGAGCCTAACGCTGAAACTGAGAGCCCAGATTTTTTTTCTTTATCTGTTTCCTCTACCTTATACTTAGTATAAAGACATTAAGCTATTTCCATGAGTGGCTCACCATGGGGAAGGCCTGTGGGCCCGTGTCACTTTGTGTAACCTTCTTCATTATGTCTTGAATGGATTGAAAAATAAAATATATACCTAGGGAGACCCATATCCTGGGGATGTTCACATCTAGGTTAGTATATTTTTCTAATGGCCTCTGCCAATTGCCTTTGAAACATTATTTAAAAAGAGAGCTGTGGTAGCCAAATCTTGTCATACCTAATGGTCCTATTAGGACATATTTAATCCTTTCTACATTACAAGCTCTCATATTATTAAGGCTTTCCGTGTCTTTGGAGGCCTTCTGATAATTCCATTCAGGAGTTTACTGGAGTCTTACAAGGGCTTTCTCCTGTCCTTGGCTGCTCTTTTCGTATCTAAGAAGGCACCAATTCTCCATGACCATCACTACTTTTGTCTTTGTGCTCCTAACAGAAACACCCTCTGGGCAGGACTGAGTCCTTACACCCACTGGGCCCTGCTGACATAGCTGAGTAACACTTCTTAGCAGCTACTCCGGAGGCAATAAAACCAGTCCCCCAAATGCACATTAAATGCAAAACAAAGCAGACTGAATTACAAGAGAATTCGATTATCTCACGTATTTTTTAGCTAATTCTTAAGGAAGAATTCTTTTCACTTTAAGTATTAAGTTTGGGTACAACCACAGTTTTATCGGTCCTTTAAGCTTGAGTTTTATGTGTAATCATAATGAAAATGTTGTTAAAACTGTTGTTTTTAGAGGGCAATTTAATCAATAATGTTTAAAAGCTAAATTGAATTAATTATGACAAAGAAATATCATTTTAGTCAAAACAACAGTATTTCCATTTTCTGAATAATGGCAGGGAGAACCATGAGCTCTGGACCCTTCCACATTAACAGGTTGGCTTGCTGGGTCCTTGTTCATGATGCTAATCCGTAAGGACCCAGAACAATTACTGCCCCCTGTTGGAGAAAAGCACATTTATAGAACTCCCCTGTGTGCAAAGATAGTATGAAGTGGAAAGAAACGTCTTGTTAAGCTCCTTTTGATGAAGCAAATGAGGTCTTCAAATATGTTTCTGAAAAGCTAGTCAGAAAGCAAGTGCAAAGCTTCAATTTGGCCAAGGGTTGGGAGTGGCATGGATGCTTAGAAGCTGGGTGTCACAAGACAATAAACAAGAGACCAGGTCTCCCACTGGCTCTCTACCGTTAATCTCTCTTCCTACATGGTACCTAGCCTCCCCTTTAATTCTATTGAGCAGTCAAACAAAATTAGCATGGGTTGTACATGATATTTGTCTTCACAGTACCATTAAGCTACCACATAGTTTGATCTTATTGCCGGTTTCAGAATTCTAGCCTATATATCCAGCCATGTACCACTGTAAGTTAGAAACACAAGTAAGGTGGTTTTCCCCTATTTTATTGATATGTATAAGTGCAATACATAATGTTTACATTGATCTTAAATATTTTGTGCATATATATGCACAAAATATATATCATGGAAAAATTACAAAGCCTTCCCTGCTTCCTCTTCAACCCCCCTTTCCCATCCTTCCAGTTTCCATTATTCCATTCAATTAATTCTATGAAATGATTGTGATCTGGGTTTCTCATATTAGAGAAACCATTCAATATTTAACCTTCTGCTTCTGGCTTTTACACAACTAGCTCAAATAAGAGACCTAATGTATAGCACAAAATCACATTTTAGCCAACAATACAAGATGCATGTGCTCAATATTTATCTTTTACTAGGTTTTTTATCCTGTCTTAACATACTTTTTTTTTTTTGCAAATGTGACGAGAAACAATAAAACATTGTCCTTTTCCTGTTAGCATAGTGTTTAGTCTTTGGAGTCTATCTATAAACTGAGAAATAGCTTCGGGGAAGGAAATCAGTGGAGATTTGGCAAAAGTGGATGCCTGTTTTCTGCAGAAATTGGGAAAATTAGATGAAAAATCAGTGGACTGTCTTGGAGTTCAAGAAGATATACACTGTTACAGATACATACTTCCTCTTCCATTTGACGAGTACTATTTGAGCACCCGATACTTTGTTCAAAGCTTTATTTAGCAAGCATGAAATAATAAGGCAAAAATCTTTGGGAGAGTTCATTCTGGTGAAGAGAAAGGAACAGTAATGTACCAGCTGTGTACAGTATTTCATGTGATGATGAGTGTTGTGGGAAAAGGTGATGCTGAGGATGGGAGATACTACACTGGCAGGGTCGGGGAGTTGATAGATGTGGTGTTTTATCTCATACTGAGTGACCTGAAAGAGCATCACCAAGAAGGTAAAATTTAAGCAGAGATCAATAAGACATGAGGGCAAAAGTCGTGAGTTCACAGAGAGTGAGGGGAGGGGAGGAGAGGAAGAGGTTGGGAGCAGCTGAGGGCTCAAGTCACGAGGGTGACTGTCAATTGTGGAACTTTGTATTTTGCTCTGATTGAGACATGAGACCATGGGAGAGTTGGGGGCAGAGGAGCAACATGGTCTGACAGGTTCTTCCTGCTGTATGAAGCCCACCCCACAGGAGAAAGGCAAGTGAAGAGGGGTAGATGGCAGGCAGGCCAGTTCAGAGAATTGTGATAACATCTGGAGGGAGGGAAGTGAATGACAGCCGAAGGCTGTGACCTGGATATGTGATGAAGGACAGAACGCACTGCTGAGTGATGGTCCAGAGATGAGGTTGAAGAGGAACTGAGGAGTCGCAAAAGGCAGACTCTCCACAGCAGGGAAGGGTGCTTTTTCTTCACTTAAGATGGTTCCAAATGTGATAATTACCAATCTATTTAAAGCCTCTTTATGAAAAGTACACATTTCTGGGGACAAGCTTCTCCTGAGAAAGATTCATGAAATTATAACTTTATATGCTGGGGGCAGAAATTTGAAGAGATTTTTTTCCCTAAAAAGTAAATTTAAAGTAGCAATTTTATCATACTTTAGAGAGGATTATTTACATAATTTTATTGATATATAATCATAAGCAAAGAGTTTTACTAAAGTTCATTAGGGCTGGTGGAATAGCTCAGCAGTTAAAGTTCTTGCCTAGCAAGCTCAAGTCCCTGAGTTCAATTCCCCAGTACCATGTGAGCCTGCTGTGGTGTAGCATATTTATAATCCTAGCACTTAAGAAGCTGAGGCAGGAGGATTGCCTCCAGTTTGAGGCCAGCCAGAGCTACACAGTGAGTTCAGGCCCAACCTACACTGCAGAGTGAGACCCAGTCTTACAATAAATAAATAAATAAATAAATAAATAAATAAATAAATAAATAAAATAAAAAGCGTTAATCTAAAATGATACAAACATAGGAAAAATTGATGAACAGAGTTTGTTAAAATTATCTATAAGGAGTTGAAAATAACGTGCTTCTTTGAAACAGGACCATAAATTCAACATTGGTAGGAAATAAACACAGATTCTGCCTATGTATTAACATTCAAATATATGTTTTACAATTTTATTTTGTTTTCATCTTTCAAATATTTGTTTTGAATTATATTTTGTTTTTATTTTTTCATCTTTTATATAGACAATACTGACAACAAGTAAAAAAATACAAGATTGTAAAACCAGCCAGGAATGTTGATATCTCCCGAGGTTAAGTGAGAGATAGTGTCTCATTTTTTGTTGTTTTGTTTCTATATTTTTGCTCACTTGCAAACAATTCCTGTGATACCAGAGGGAGCTAAAATTCCAAGGAAAATCAAAAATGATATCTATGCAGACACCCACAAGAGCACGTATCGGACTGGATTCGTGACAGACACTGGTTAGTTCAAGGTTATTCTCCACTCCTTTGCTAGGAAAGAAAATTAGCAGAGGTCAGAAATTTTGACCTGAACTCAAACCACACAGAGCACAGAGTAGAAATTTCCACACATAAGCTGGAGGCACTTGTTTTCTTTTCACCGTAATAAATTGGTTTGTGAAATCAAAGTGATTGGACACCTCTAGGCCAAGGCACGTGGAAGAAAGCTCTAACTGAATGGAGTAAGTCAGTAGAACCAAGGTGGAAATTTTGACAAGAACGGAGAATACTGACGTGGCATGTTCATTAAATTTACCAAATACTGTTGGGACCTACAATTCAAAGGAATTAGGCAGAAGCAACATTGAGAGATACAAATATCTCTGGTTCATTGACCCAGGGAGTGAAAACTAACCAAGCAGTACATTAATCTAGGACAACTTCAATTGGCCGTTGTGTGGTGAGCATATTACAACAAAGATTGTCACAGTAGACTATATTTCACTGTTTCAGCCTCCAGTTAACCAAAGTTCGGTACCTCCAAGGATTTATACACATTTACAGAGACAATAAACACCCAGTGAAGTGTTTGTGTATTCTGCGATCTCCTCCACCATGGGTGTTTCCTCTTCCAAGGTTCAACCTCTGATTACTGGGATTTAATTATTATCTCATAAGACCACAAAATAAAACTTTCTATAGTTCCAGTTTGATCCATAAACTCTAGAAGGAAAAATAAAATTCTTTATGCTGTCCCTCCATTACTAAGGCAGACCCTCATTGCGATTCAAGGAGCTCTTCATTGAGCTTTTTCTGTGTTCACAACCAATAACTGTCCCATTCTTTCCCCCTTTTCTCAGAGCCCTTATCCCTAACACACGTAGAGGTAATTTGACTTTTCAATTAGAATGAACACTCTGAGTCACAGGCAAGCAGACTAAACCTCAACGTTCTTTATTTCGGCTGGAGCTTTTCTTCAGCATGAATCTCCCTGCTTCACCCCATGAAAACCTTCTTGGAGCGAACCCTGTTCTTTGCACGAGTCCTCGAGGCTACCCAGGTTCTGCATCCACCCTCTGACCTCCCCACGCTCAGCCAGGACCCAGTGCTCCCCCGTCCCTCACACCATGACACATGCTGATACTTTTCCCCACTTTTGATGAACACGGCCCCTTTCCTAACCTCCTTTTATTAAGAATTTTTATTCTTCTTTTCCCAGAGAAATGTCTAAAAGTAGCTAAAATTCTTCTTCCACTACTTTGCTACCCTGCCCTCATGTACTTGAAATCCCCTGATGTATCCACTTTACTGAAAATGCCAGCTGGAAGGTCATTGAGACCCTCCTACGCACCAGTTCTGTCTTCCTTGGGGCCTTCCTCTCTCCAGTCTTCTGCAAAACTTAGATTTAAAACTATCTCCTCTTATAAGACATGAATTTCCAGCTGCCACTTGCGCCTGCCTGTTTTTTTTTTTTTTTTTTTAATTCTTGTTCAGGCCTCTAAATTCAGGTTTCCCAGTGTTCTGGCATGAGTCTTCTCCTGTGATGGAATTCTTTCCTTGAGAATATCATTCATGACCCAGATGTCAACTCTTCTAAGTTTTTTGAAATTCTCTTTTCATTCACTTACTTTTACATTTTGATATTGAGTAATTTAGGTTCTCTTACTTATTCATGTATTGACTCAGTCAGGGATGTATTGGGTGCCCATTAAATGTAGAATAGTAATATTACTTACTATTCTCTATTTTCCATTTTAGTACACTGTAACTTAGAAGGAAATATTGATTGAAATACAACTAATGAAACAAAGAAAAGGCACTTCAAAGTAAGAAAGGAGTCAAAATGTATAATGTAATTATCTATCAACCTATGATAAAAAGAACATACAGATAAATACAAAAGTATGCTCAAAAATTTCCACTAAATATAGCTAAAAGGAAAACATAATATGTCTAATTAATATAGTAAAATGTATTGTCTAATTATTCTATCATCCAAGAAAAATATATATCATTAAAAAAATTTTATTTTATGACAATAAATAATATATACTTAATAAATATGTATAGTGAGACTCCAACAACAGGTACTTTTCTTCTGCTATGTTAGGGGAAAATATGGAACACAAATGCACAAATAAGTCCACTAGAGACACATTGTCACTCTGTTTTCAACATGGAACTTGTCATTAGAAGAAAATTACCAATCATCATTTTGCTGAACTATTGTGGGGAGCCTTCTGAGAATTATTACAAGATTTTATGATTTAGGTTCTATAAGCAATACTCCTTTTGGTAAGCTTCACATTTTAGCACCCTATACTTCAGATATATTTGATTTGGTTATGAAAGTCATCAATTAACACATTTTCCACATGTGGAGAGAAGTTTCTTTGACCTATTTTATACAGAAGTAAATATACAACTACAAGTAAAATCTAATGATCAATTATTGTGAACATATTGAATCAAATTTGTTAGAAATTAGAGTGTTTGCCAGAAAGAACAAATGTACTTCAATCTGTTTGTGTGTGTGAAGTAACAGTATTATTTGATTATTTTGATTTCTCTCTCTCTCTCTCTCTCTCTCTCTCTCTCTCTCTCTCTCTCTCTCTCTCTCTCTTGTGTGTGCACACGTGCTTCCTGTTATTTTAAGTCAATATAGATCTGGTATGTCAGACACCAAGAGATTATTGCTGAGACCTGAATTTTGTATTCCTACTAGGAGTAGAAGAAATTATATCATGTTTCTTTCTAGTAATCTCAACATATGTATAAACGATTGATGAAAAAACTTTGAGTGGTTTTAGACAAATCTGTATCATTCTTGAAACCATGTGTTGTCAGTTTTTATTTTTGTCCTACAGAGAAAGATTGTATGCCAAAATGAAACCCACACATAGGAATCTTTTGCCAGTTCCTTTGGATGCAAAAGCAAGCTTTGTTCCAGTTAATAGTTGATTTTCCTAATTTCTTAGAATGTGCCGCTGTACTGATAATGTACAAACAGACTCTTCTACTCATTGTGAACACTTGAGTTCTCAGTGGGAACATAATACATTTCTTCCAAAATTCTAGACGTCAGGCTCAACAATCGAATACATTATAAAATTTAAATATTTCCTTTCTGTCCGTTGAGGAAAAAAGGTGACACAAACACGCTGTGAAAAGTGAAGAAAACATTGAGGAGAAAGATAATTTTATTTAAAGAAAAACAGCAATAATTGAAGATTGGCTTGTATTTTAACATTGTATTTAAAATGACCATCCTTTCGAAATAACTCTTATTAACTGGCTATAGAACTGCTTCCTTGAGATTTTGGAATTTTTAAAAAAAAACTAATAAAACTAATCCTTGAATTAATACATGAAATCTAATTGAGACGTATTTGGAAAAATGATACTGCACAGAGAAATGGGCCTATGATTCCTCTTTATAAGTTTTATGTTAGAAAATAGAATGATCACACAGGGGGAAAAAAGCAGCTATTTAGCATTATGTATATGATAGACCCCCAAGAAGGAGGATGTGTGTATCTGCTATAACGTGGATTTTGAATTGGTGTATTTTAGGAGGAGGTGGAATTCTTACAAGGGGAGCTAAGTGGGAGTTCTTAGGCAATGTGTGCATCCCCTCAGATGGAATAGTGAGACTCCAACCATCTCCTTGCTTTCTGTTTCTGTTTCTCTTCGTCTTTTTCTGTGTATTTCTTTCTCTTTTTCTTTCTCTTTCTCTCATCTCTCTCTCTCTCTTTTCTCTCCCTTCTGCTCTCTTTTTCTCTCTTTCTTTCCCCTTTGCTTTCTCTTTCATTTTCCACCTATGAAGTGAGCAACATTATTCTATTGTGCATTGCTTCCAGGCCACATAGGACGGTATCATCAGGTTCCTTTACGTTCCCCCAACTAAATCAAGAGGTCATTTATTTTGGTGAAAGGGAAGAAGGATTTATTAAAGCTAGCTCTGAGGAAACGGAGGGGTCCATGTGCCCCAAACACAATCTCACCATGTGTAGGTGTGTCTTTTTTTGAGAAATAAAGGAGAAATTCAACATAAAAAGATGATATACATCTCCAAACTTGCTTTACCCTTATTGCATCCATATGTCATAGCTCGATCTCTCCCTTTCTTATGGGTAGTGGACCCTCAACTTCTTGGGGCCAGTAATTGCATATTTTCTCACTGAGCTATGGAAAGGGGGAAGTGCTGGTTATGAGCTCAGCAGGCAGAGTTCGGAGAAGTCACTTATCTCTGAAAGAAAATAATCTAATTTTTAAGGTTTGATTTTGTCATGCTGACTAAACCATCTCAGTCCCAAATCAATGGGTGTAATCAACCCTAGACTAAAACTTGAAGTCAGAATCAACCTCTCCTCTTGTTATCACATGTATTTGTAACTTACATAATAGTTTTTAAAACTATATACAAAAAATATAATCTTACTTAAGTAAAATGTGTTGAGAACCATGAGCAAAGTTTTCCATCGCAATGTGATCTCACTCAGACAATCTTAGATCTTTGCAAAGGAGTTATGATAGTATAAGCGGATCGTCTCAGCTGGCAGTCTTTATCAGGGTGATGTCCCAACAAAGTGAAAAAGCATGAAATTACAAACGAGCAAGTAAAGGTGTGGAGATGGCACTTTATCAGAAAAATACAGAAGGACGATCAAAGGGCAATAAAGCTTCCACTAGTCAGAAAGGGATCTGGCAGCAAAGTTTGCCCATGCCTCTCTATCTAGGGCGTTTTGCAGATGCACTGAATAAGGCGACTGTCTTATACTAAACAGCTTAGCTGTTAAAGCTGATTGCTACGGTTCCCCACCCTTCCTCCACCCATAAGCTGCCTCTTAGGTCCTCCATCCATAATATCTTTCACTTTATTGTATTTGTAACTATTTAACATTTAACCATCAATTATTCTGGTGAATGGTCAGCTACAGGCTGTCACAGTTACATTCCCATAAATTCCCCATTATTCTTGCTTCTCAGGCAAATCTCCATTTCTGGGGGACCTGTTTATCCCTAACAGCCCATATGTTCCCTATCTTTTCTTATAATTCCAGATACTTTTTAATTTGCCTCAGTTCTGTCAGAGGGAAGGGAACATGAACCTAATAACTTTCTCCCAGCCCACTGACCAGATGTCTACAAGAGACAGTACCTGAATATAATTTCTTCTAGAAATCCAAGGTAAGGTGACATCGAAGGAGCTTTAGGATGTCCTTTCGCCTTCTTGTTTTACTCTCCATGTTATCCAAGAGAGGGACAAAGAGATTCAGGTTTCACAACAGTTTCCTATGGAGATCCCAGATAAGGTAGGGCACTGAGGGCCACAGCGTGGACTTCAGACTCCAGCATGTGGACAGGCTCCCACTAGAGAGCCTGCTCTCATTCTTTCTTCCCTTCTCTCTCCTATCAGTTTTTTCTTCCAGTTTTCACTATAATTGAGAGCTTCCAAGATGGCAGGGTCTAGTTTACAAGTGTGGCAGACTTTGGAATTTCCTTGAAGTACATGGAAAATTTATGTGTATAACATGTCAACACACTTTCCCTTTTGCCTACAAAGTATTTCTTACTCTACAATAATATTTTTATTAATACTGCCTCCAAAGGCCATTTCTGTTCAATTCCAAGAAGGTACCATGGCCTGCCTGAGTACAGTGAAAAAATAAGCATTTCCTTTTGGCCTGTTCAACCTAGCTAGGAGAGGAAGGAGGCCACGGAAAGATCAGAAATTCCAAAGACACATGGAAGTCGGGGGAAACAGCAGCTCAGGAAGCAGCCTCTGGCTGATTATGCATGGCTGTAATCCTCCAGCATCCCCAAACAGAAGAAAGCCCAGGGCCCAGAACCTCTGACCAAAGTACGCATGGATCGGGGAGAAGCGGGAAATGACAGCAGCTGATATCACCAGCCTTCAAAAATGAGCTTGTGGGTACTGCAAACTGCAAACACAATGTGAGCTTCCCCTAAATAAGCACTCCTGGAGCCCAGGAAAGAAGCAGCACTTGGAACCCTTAAAAGGCACTGATGTAAGCAGGAGCTATTAGAGAGAGAGAGAGAGAGAGAGAGAGAGAGAGAGAGAGAGAATTGCCCAAGAGCCCAAGACGGAACTGATTAGAGTAATAGAGTAAAAGCAGGCTCAGTAGAGCACATCAGGGTTTTGGGGGTCACTTAAACACTGCCTAGTCAGAAAGTAGCACAAGAGCCAGTCGTGGAGAGGAGAGAAAAGTGCTGAGGTTCAGAGGTGGCAGTAGAAGCCCCTCCAAGGGCAGAGAGCCCGGACCTCAGGGGAAGAAAGAAGCTGAGACAGGTGGGAGATCTTTGCTGAGGGGCTTGAGTGTGATCATAATACCTCAGAGGCCACCTGACAGTCAGGTCCTCCCTCATGTTTACGCCCAGCAAAGAACTTGGAGGAATTTCAGCTTCCCCCCACACACACCCTCAAACCCATTCAAAGAAACTTCTCAGCCAGGCTTCTAAAGGCCTTCCTCTTTAAGAAGAAGTTCCTTAATAACAGAAATATGAAAAGAAGACAAACAAACAGGACATACACAGAAATGCCTGACACCCCAGAAACTAGTGTCATGGGCCCTGAAATAGTGGAATTCACAGGGTAGGATATCTAAAAGCAAATAAGCATGTCAATGCAGTCAGTTCAAACAAGATATTCTCAAAGAAATGCAAGCAATTGTCAGCAGGCTTAAAGAGGAACTTACTAAATAAATAGTGGTCCTAATGAATACAAAGCTTATAGAAGCCACAAATTAAAAAGTTGGCTGAGGTAAATAATGCAATGCAAGATATTAAGGAACATTTTGATAGAGAAGTAAAATTTTTGAAAAGAAATTTAACTGAAACTCAGGATATGAAAAACATTTCTGAAAGCAGAGGGAGTCAACTCAAACATTGTGAACATAGAATTTCAGACCTTGATGACAAGGCTGAAGAAACAATCGCCGTCATTGGACACAACTAAAATTAGAAGTGAACAAAGTAGCTGGATAGAACAGCTGATGGGTGATTCAAAGAGAACCAATCTCAGAATAACAGTTGTGGGAGAAAGAGCAGAAGACAGCACCAAAGGTATAAAGAATTTGTTCACTGAAATCATGCAGGAAATATCCCAAATATAGAAAAAGAAATTAGTTCTTAATTATAAGAATCTTATAGAAAACCAAATAACCTGAATCAGCAACGAGAGTTGCCACAGCACAACATAAACAAAACCTTAAAAATACAACACAAAGAGAGAACATTAAAAGCATCAAGACATTATTCTATGAAGGCAAATATATTCAAGTTATTACAGATTTCTCAAAGCAAATTTTAAAAGCCAAGAGATCCTAGAGCAAAATCTCCCAAGCTTTAAAAGACAGCAAGTGTCAATCCAGGTTATTATATCCAGCAAAATTATCCCTGAAAAGTGAGGTGAAGTAAACATTTTTCATGACCAAGAATCCCTAAAGAAATTTGTGACACTAGCCCAGTATTGCAGAAATTACTGGAAGGAATCTTTGAGAGAGACTGAGAAACAAGCAGCATCAAAGAACATGGAACACTTTCCCTTTTGCCTAGAAAATACTTCTAACTGCTCTACAATAAAATTGTGATGAATACTGCCTCCAATGGCCGTTTATGTTCATTTCCAAAGGGGTACCATGGCCTTGCCTGAATACAGTAAAAAATAAGTATTTCCTTTTTCAAATTTTTAAGATTAAACATGTCCTAATTATTAAGAATACAGTCCAAAAGAATGCTGAAAGTATTTGCCAAATTGTAGATCTGAAAGAGAGGCCAAATGTAGATTAAATAGCTTATGCCTTGTTTCTAGCAAATCAAGTTCTTAATAATCTATGAATTACACCTCTTGAAATGTCCAGACTTTCCAGGTTTGAATTGAGATGGTGTTTGTTTAACATGTTCTGGTCAGTAATGCCTTGTGCCACTCTCAGGAATGACTTCTGAGGGAATGGGGCTTAAAACTCAATAGAAAATTGTTTCTACATTTTTTGTTATCGTTATTGTTATGATGATGGTTATGGTTATTATTACACAACTCATGCATGGTCATGAGATGCACTCCTCCACATTTTGGCCTTGAGTTGACAAGATGTGTGTTTTGTGTTTTGTCCTGGTGATGATGCCATATACCATCCCATGAGCCTAAACACAGCTACTTGATCATTCTCTGCATTTGGGCTAAACGCTTCTGCTATTCCCTGGGTGAGCACCGGCTGGGATGGTATTCCCATGAAAAAACAAAAGTCAAAAATACAAAAAGGACTTTCTGTAACCTCCAACTGCTTTGAACCCTTAGATCTGTAAATTCTGTATTCTCTGGGGACCCATACATCTCATTTTCCTTCACCTGAAAAAATAGGTCTCCTACTTCCTTCAGCCAACTGGAAAATACTAATGACGATGAGGAGGCTTGCTGCTGCGTTTAGTTGCAGATTTGCTCTGAAGAGAGGCAGGTGTGCACACAGTGACTAGCAGGTGTTTTAAGATTTGGCCAGAACTCAGCTTTTCGGATCCCACTTCCCAGACTGCTACAGGCCATAAACCCTGGTACTTTGCTCAAGATGGCAAAGATTGAGTGGCTGATGTAGATTCGTGCTTTTCTCAATATGGCGGTGGGAGACATCAAGAAATAGGCATCTTCCTCAAGATGGTGTCTTGAAAGATGTTGGTCATCACCCTGCTTAAAGACAGAAAGAGATGACCTGCTTCATAGATACTGCCCACTTCTCTCCAAAAACTCAGTCTAATTTCTCAAAAATAAAAATTCCAAGGAAAGGGGATTTGGCTTTCCCCACCAGCACGGCATTGCACATCTACCACATTGAAACTCCTGTCTCGGGAAAAGAAGCACGTGTGGATGGAACCATGTGTCTGGACCCAAGGTTCTAGCCAACTTGACTTAGAAACCTGTCTATGTGGCTAGGACCAGCTGACACTTGTGAGCTCAGTAAAGATGTGCAAAAAGAGATTATTCCCTGTTTCTCTCTACTTTTCCCTTCTTCTCTTCTATCAGGCATACTAGAAAAGAATAATTGACAAAAATGTCTGAGAAGAAGAGTAATAAATGCAACGTACTATCTCTCAATAGCAACAACACATTCACAAATCATTTGGCAAAGTGTTTCCTTAGAGCAAAACCAAGAATTTCCCTCACCCCACCCTTTACCTAGTGTAGACAGGAAGGAGTCAGAAGAAAAAATTCAGTTTGGAATCTACTCTGGCAGGTCTAACCTCTGAGCCTTACCGGCGGCCCGATATTTTGAGGCAGAGGGTCTCATGATGAAGACAAAATGCCGTGAGAACGAGTTTTACCATCCTTCCCTTGCCTCAATAGAGATCCCAGTTGAGCCCCCGGCATGTGAGCAGTCTCTCTCAGCTGGCAGTCTAAATCGGGTTTGTGTCCAAATAAAGTAAAAAACAAATGAAATTGAGCAAGGCAAAATAATAAAGGGAATAGACGAGGAGAGAAATCTGCTAGTCAGGTGCTTTGATTATCCTCTCACTGTTGGTACAGAATAGCTAACATCCACAATTTAAGGGAGGAAAGATAGATTTAACTAAGTTTCTAAGTGTCTCAGTCCATTCATGGCCATCTGGCAATGGCAGAAGCACATGGTGGTGGCCAGAAGGAAGCGTGGCTGACAGAAAGCCAAGGGAGACAGGAAGGCAGAGCAGGCCTTCTATCCTTTCAGGTCCTTTCCAGTAATTCACCTCTTCTAGGTCCATTTTCAGTGTTCATCAGTTTTAATTAGGACCCAGTGATCCACCCCTTGCAGGTCACATGACTAGTAACATTGCTGTATTGCAGTAACCTACTACTCACCACTAATCCATCACATGCCTGCTATCTACTCCTCATGACATGCCTCAACTTTTAATAGAACACAGTTCCATGGGCATGCTACAACATTCAAATACATGAGGCTTGTGGGAATATCCCAGGTCCATACGATCACAGAAGGGGACCCAGCAGTATAGGTTTCCATGCGGCCGTCTGTCTAAGAGGCTAAGGGGGCTGTTCCACACTAAGTAGCTTGGCTGTTAAGGCTAGCCCCGACGGTTCTCCACCATTCCTTCACCCCTAGGTAGCTCCTGAGGTCCACCACCTTTAAGATCCTTCATCTTTCCATTAACCTTCTTCTAAGGCAATTCTCCTTTTCTGGTGGACCTCTTCAGCCCTAACTGCCTATGTACCACTACCTCCAGAAACAGCACAATAGGAAGAGAGGGGGGTGGTGGGGAGTTATCACACTCAAAATGGAATTAATATGATTATTTAATATTCTCTCAACATTGAAGTTTAATTGTCATTTTAAGAGGGACATTTCTTCTCAGAAGTCAATGAAGAGAAAAGATTATCCCTCCATCCTGACAAAAGGAAGATTGTTCACAACATACTGAGTAGCAGATGGAAGCCACTGGAAAGGAAGTCGGACACGGAGTTAGCCAACTACGGTAATGAGCTACTGATAGAAAGCATATAGCTCTAGCGCAGAAGATTCTGGCTCTGGCTGAAGCTATTCATATCAAGACAAGGTGATTAATAAATATTGCTTGCCTACCACAAAATTCCAGGAGAAATAGATGGATTCACTGGTCAATTACCCATAAATCTAGTAAATAATATAAAACGATATCAGAAGAAGAAAAAACAAATTTTAAAGTGTTTATGAGAATTATTCAAGAAAGCACTAATAAAAGTCTAGAAATTTAGATAAGTTGTAATATAACCCATAGGTTTAAGTGTATCCAATTATTTGCAAATCCTGCTATTTTTCTCCAGAAATTATACAACTGCTACAAATGTTGGCTTTCACACACTCCCAGCTGCCCCTTCTCAGGAGAATTGCGCTTAGCTGATGAGATCTATTTCCTTCCTGAGGTAACCCACAGCCAGTAACTGACTCAGACAAACACGCAGAAGGCCAGCCTGTATCCTCAGGGGCTAGCTCCATAGTGTGGCTGGGGCTACAGGACCTCCTTTGTGTGAATGTGGCCCCAGATGGATGTTACCTGAGACCATGTTGTTTTCTACTCCTCTCCATTTCCTGTCTTACTTCATTCACCCTCTTCTTGGTTTTTCGTGAAGCACATGCCCTCAATACCACACTTGGATCTTCATTTCTGGCTATGCTCCTCATAAGTCCATTCTAGACCCTCATTTTTTTTACCGGATCTTAGATCTTGATGCACTTCTCTACACAGTAAGTTCTAAGGGGCAACTCAACCGTTTGTCCTGAGAGCATATGTAGGTGTAGGGGTCTCCGTCCCGCGGGGACCCCGGAACAGCTGAGGAGGGATCGGACGACAGAGTAACACACTCTGGGAGTCGATTCAGTGATCCCCATCTCCAGTTTATTTAGGGAGTACAGGGGCTTAAATGGACTGAGGTAGTTATCTTGGGCCAATCAGCAAGGCCTTGTCCAGCCTGGGGTTGCCCAGGGGGAGGGAAGGAGTAGAGGAGGGAGGGTGCAATAAGGAGCAGTTCCGGGAGCTTAAGCAAAACAACACCTGGCTTAACTTACAAGCAGTAACGTTTGTTCTGGGAAGGAAGGAACTCGGCCAAGGTCAGCGATGCTGAGGCTCTCGGGCCCTGAAGACCCCAACATGTAGGCACATAGGTTTATTTGAAGTAAATATATTTTCTGAAAATTTAAAATTTTTATTGTTTCCTTCTTTCCCTTCCTCCTTCTTCTTTTTTTAAAGCATTAAATGGCAATTTGCAAATTAACATGGCATCCTTTCAGGGAACAAGTTAATAAAATTAAAAATACCATTTCACAAAGAATAAATATTTCTTCTTGGAGGTATTTATACTATTTTATAATACTAACACAACAACATGAAGATAACTTTTAAAAAAGAAGCATTTCTATCTCTATCACAGAAAAGACAACATAAAATGCAACTTTTCTAATCTCCAAAAACAATTCTGGGTTGGCAGTCGTGGGCTTTGAATTCCTTCATATATTCATAGAATTGCTATCTCTGTGGGGCCGTAGCTCTGATCTCTGCTTTTCTTATTCAAAACAATAGCACACGGATGCTCAAAAATTCTACATTCCTCATCTTCCTCATCTTCAAAGGATGCCCAGTGTTTTAATGTTTGACATGTTTATAATAATTTAGCTATTGTCACCAATGGGCATTTAGGTTGCTTGTGTTTCCCATTTTTTTTGAAGATAGTATTACAATGAATGTATTTCAGATTTTTTATACAAATTTTATCCTAGATTCAATACCCATATTCATAATTAATCTGGTGAACACTGTTTATAGTTTTGTTTTTGACTTTTATTATTACACTGCTTCTCAAAGGACTCTAATGATTCAGATGCTACTAACAATTCATAAAGAGACATTTGATCCTGTCGTTACCAATATGACAGTTATTGCTAAAAGCTTTTTTCAGAGAGTTCAAATACTGTGATTTATATTTATTTATTTGGTATTTCATTTTTGCTGGAGTAAGTTATTTTTCTGTATGTTTTTCTATAGTTATGGATCCATTACCTCTTGAATGATAATCGCCTCCTTATCATCATGTTAATTAAAATTATTTTAATATTATGTTAAATTTCTTTGAAATTTCATTGAGTAATCAAATAATTTCTAAACACCTAATGCATACAACTGGTCTATGCTGAGCCATGAGGCTTGGTAGCACCACCCTCAAAGAGCAAACAGAGATTGTGGAATACAGATCGGGCTTGGGAATCACGGCAAGGACAAGCAAGCTCTCACTACTGCAGAGGGACCTCATTCCACACAAGCAAGTGAGATTTAGTCTTCTTGGAGGAAGAGTTGGGTGCATCAAATAATGGAGTGCCCCAAAGCAAGCGCACACAGGAAGCACTTTTGCTAATTTTTAAATTTTTTCATATTTGACAAATCTGAGCTCTGCAGTTGTTTGTTGGTTTTAGGACACAGACAGAGACTGTATCAGATTCAGAGGAGCACTGTGTGTGTGTGTGTGTGTGTGTATGTGTGTGTGTGTGTGTGTGCACTCCTACATAACCAAGATAGGTGGGACTGGCAGACTTTGGGGGTCACTGAACCATCATTATGGATTCCCAGATCAACTCAATCATGCCATACTGTCCTATCGGGACAGTATGAAACAATCAGCCCTTAAAAGTACCAGCATGTCCCATACACTTTCCTTATTCCATCCTCCCACCCCCTAAGGTAATTATTCATCGGCAAGTCATGCCTCTGTAATGCCAATCAATGAAGAATAGGTACACATGCCGGAGGTTGAAATTACAATGAATTTAAAGTGTTTTGAAGACTGAGATGCATCAAACACACTTTAGTTTTTATTTCTGTCTTTTTGAGCTACTTGTGTGCTGAAATCAATGACTTACGCTCAGGCAGTGATGCATTGTCTTGTGTGTATGCTTGCACAAGGCAAATGGATGGATGATGGCTTGCACAGTAAGTAGCTGGGGAGCAGCAATTAAGTTCTCCTGGCTCTTTGGGGAGGGCCTATCTTTTCATGGCGACTATACTTGATTTCATTCCTTTTTAGTGATCAAAGTTAAATAACTGTCAACTGAAAAGTGTGTTTGGTAGGTTATCAGGTATTTGGAAGATTTGACTTCGATGTCTTGTGTCAAATGTCATATGAGAGAGAGTGGTTACTTCTCGAGTGGCATGGTTTAAATTAAAATTTATTTTCTAATTTTAGGTAATAAAGTTCTTAGAAACTGGAATAGAATGAAAGCAGCTTAATTATTAAACATCAACAGAAAAAAATCAACAAAGCAGTAATTATTATATCTGGTTAGTTGAACAAATAAGAAAGCAAAAATTTGAAAGCTGCAAAATATATAAATTTCAGAATTAAAATTTATATAAGAAGAGTAATAATAAGATATGATACATACATCTTCATTATTTGATGACCTTTTACTTGTTAAATAATGCACAAAATGGACAGTCTTGTGGGTAGATAGATATGATATATTAAACACCAGTTAGACTTTTGAAATTTTACTTAGAAAAAATTTACCTGTAGGAATAGACATTTCAAAGTACATTACATTTTTTGTTGTTGTTGTTGTTCCATGTGAAGAAATAGCAAGAAAGGAGTGCTATGCAAGTCAGCAAGGGAGATCTCGAGGGAAATCAAATCACTGCCAGACCTGCATCATGGACTTTCAACCCTGTTGAATTATGAGAGGATATGAAGAGACTATGTTTCTGCTTTAAAGAAAATGCTAAGTACACCACAGAGATAAACATATTTGGAGAGGATCATGCATAATTGCATTTCAATATTATTTTTGAAAACTGTGAAATATGATGTAAAGTATAGTTAGGAATCAAGGCAAGGAAAAATGATTACTGCTGAGTCAGGAGCTTGTTTCTAGGAAAATGAGCTAAGTTTCTACTAGAGGGCATTGTGCCATGTGGCTAGTCACACGTTTACTTAAATATATATATTTTCACTTTGCAGAAGGAACATTCCTTTCTACGGGCATCAAGCATGAATGTTCAGGTAATGGAAAGGACCTGAAACCTTCAACCATGGATGTTCTTGCTCTGACTGACACGTAGAATTCAGCTGCTGAGTGGAAGGTAAGAAGGCCATGAATACCGGAAGCCGAAATCACCAGTCCTGTCATTCTCCACCCTACGGGAAGAATGATTTACTGTGACATGAGCAAGAAGGAATCTCCTCCAGCTGGAATAGTCCTGCCAAGCTGATCTACTTAATAACTGCTGCCTAAATATTTACAGCAGTGCTTGGTTTTGTTTTAAAGCTCAGAGTCAAGTTATTTAGAAACTCTGATGAGTTTATTTTCAAAGTAATAAATTGTAATTTTGCCTTTAAGGAGAGATATCCATATACGGTACTGCATTTCTATTTCTGTTGTTATTATATGAGAGGACATGTCTTAAACAAGTGTAAAACATTGAGTTTCTCTGCTGAAGATTACCAGATACTCAGGGTTAGCTTTATTGTTAACTAGTTTTATCCTAAACCACTAGATTTTCTCTCTGTTATGTACTGAGGATCATAAAATTTGACCTAATTAGTCAGCAATCTTTTTAAATATGCATTGTAAAACTGTGACCATTCAATGTCTTTATTGAAATTCATAAGAAGGTGATTTGGACACTGAGGGCTTAGCTCAGGGTTAAAGTGCTTTCCTGCATATGTTAAGGACCTGAGTTTGATCCTCTAGCATCACATTGAAGTTAGCTGGGAGCGTTGGCACACGCCTGGAATCCTAGCGCTTGGGAGGCTGAGGAAGGAGGATTGACCTGAGTTGAAGGCCGGGCTGAGCTCCATAGTGAGTTTAGGACCAGCTTTGACTACCGAACAAGAATGTGATTTGGCTCTCCTCAGTCCTGCAGAAAAAGGTAAAACTATGTCTAACAACAATTTAACTTATAATATGCTTTCACAGGAATCATATATTGAAGAAAATATTAAACATAAATTGAGTTATTTTCAAATAACCTACCACACTTAAGTCAGCTGGCATCGTGTGCTTCCTCGTGTGTGTCGCTGCTCCTCCTGCTCAACGCTTTGTCTCCTCAACCTCTTCCCTGCACCTTAACAGCTCATTTCCTGGGGCCCCAAAGTTCAGATTCCCCTAGGACTTTGCCCTCCAGGATGTTGTTTGTCCTACATAGGCTCCCAATAACTTCTTTCTATATTGAATGTCCCCAGGTGTAATGGACTCTATAATCTTTTCCTTTGCAGTTAATGATTTTATGTGTTAAATCTCATAAGGTTTTCTTACACAAGATTGTTCATGCTGTCCACCTCTGGGGAGCACACACCTAACCACCAATATGATGGTCTGGGGAAGTGATTAGATCACGAGTGGGATTAGTGTCTTTATGAAAGAGGTTACTTAGAGCTCCCTCAAGGCCTTCCCACCAAATAGGCACTATCCATGAGCAAAAATAGAGGATCATAAAGTACCAGATCTGCTGGTATTGTGGTTTGGATCTGGAGTGTCCCCCCAAAGCCTCATGAATACCATACACTGTTGGGAGGTGAGACCTGGCTGGAAGGGGCAGATCGTGGCTTGATGTGGAGGGGTGTGTGCTAGTTCTACTGTTCTTCTCTAACTTGGCTCTGTTTTGCCAAGCCATGAGGACCTCTATCTCCAGGTCCACTTGTAGCTCAGCCCCGCTATTTCCAGCTACCCACCTGTAAAGCGACTACGATCGTCAGAAACTGTGAGATAAAATAAAGCTTTCCTCCCTGAAGTTATGGGTGTTGGGTATTCTGTCCCAGCAATGAAGAAGCAACTAAGACAGCTTGTTTCTGGATATCAGCCATTTCAGCCTTCAAAACTGTGAAAAATTAGTATTTGTTGTTTATAAGCCACCTAGCCTATAGCAGTTTGTTATAGCAGACCAACCCAACTAAGACACCCAAAATGATGAAGGTATTCTTTTGTGTTGCTGTCTAAACTATTATTTTGCATTTTCCACATTGTTTAGGCTTTTACAATTCAACAGGATAACTTTTTGTATTTATGCTTTTATAACTTCGATGGGATAGAATTAATATGAATTAACATCTCAGGCACCAGCACAGACTGTCAAGAACATAAATCAGATAAGGCAGAGAAAGGCGGTACAAATGAGGCAAGAGAAATTAGTATGAGGCTGCAGGGCAGCCATTGCCAGCCACTGGAAAGCTTCTTAGATGTTGGTAAGAATTTTTAAATTTTATTCTGTTTGAGAAGCCATTGGAGAGTTGAGAACAGGACAGTGACATAATAAAACATTACTCTTTAAGGACCATTAACGGCTGAGCATGGTGGTGCATACCCGCGCTCACCGCCACTAGGGAGTGTGAGGCAGAAGAAACGCAAGTGGAATCGAGCCTAGGTGACTTAGCAAAACCCTGTCTCAAATTTAAGGAAAAAAAAGAAAAGCTGGAATAAATTTTACTGGGTGAAATCCCTAAATTTAATTCCAAGATCTGCAAATAAAACAAAAATACTAATTACTGTGAGAATAACTAACAGGGGTGCAAAAGAAACTTAGCTGTGTCGGTAAGGCAAATTCTGAACTTCTCCAACAAAGACATATTTTTGGCTTTGACTGGGGTCTCCACAGTGGAGATAGTGAAATGTGGACAAATTTGAGGCTTTTTTTGATGGAGGGATAAGACTTTCTGATATATCGGATCTGGAGTTGAGAAAGGAAGCTATCAATTATGATTTCAAGATGATCAGTTTTAACTGTGGGTGTTCCTTTTGCTCTGACTGACTTCGTGTAGACTTGAGCTGGAATGGAGATGTGACTTGATTGTGAATAGTCATCTATCTGTGAAGGAGGAAGAATGGAACAAGGAAAGTATACAGAATGTGTTGGTAGCTTTTAAGGGCTGAATGTTCATAATGTCTCCATAAAAATTTTCCCATTTATTGATATGTATAGATGCCATACATAATGTTTACATGGATCTTAAGTATTTTGTGTATATACATATCGTGGCAAAATTACAAATCCCTCTCCTCCCTCTTTTCAACCATTCTCCTCCTCTTCAATAGAATTTTGTTGACACGATTGAATTGATCTGGAATTCCAGTTAAAATTTTACCATCTCAGTATTTCTCTGTTACTGATTGTGCATGAATCCTAGAGTGATGTATCACACTATATTTTTCACTTGATGATAAAGTTACCTTGAATTTATTAATGCTTTCCTACTTAATTTATAAGCTCATTGGTATGGTTTGGATCTTAAATGCCGTTTCCCCCGCCCCGCCCCAACCCTATGTATTAAGTGCTTGGTCACTAGTTTGTGATATTCTTGGAAGGTATTGTACACGTTATAAGGTGGGACCTAGGCACAGAAGTTAGGTCATTGGATGGTTGAGTTTAAAGAGGAAATTGGGAACTGGCTCCTTCATCTCTCTTTCTCTTTTGATTCCCTTCTACTTAAGGTGAGCATCTTTACCACACCTTCACCGTCATGATGCCACAGACTTAAATAAATGTTACCAAGCAACTACAGACCAAAACCTCCAAAGCCATGAGTCAAAACACACTTTTGATAGTTTATCACAGTGCCAGAAAGCTCTCACACTCACCAATTCTTGTAATTTTCTCCTGCTCTTCCTTTTTTTCCTCCAATATTGGGGATAGAACCCAGGGCCTTTGCACTGAGCTGCATCCTCAGGCCTTCACACTCTTGACTTTGAGAAAGGATCTCTCTCATTATATTGCCAGGTTACCCAGGATGGACTCAAGTTTGTGATCCTTTCACCTCAGCCACACAAAGTGTTGGCATTATAGGCATATATCACCAGGACTGGCTAATTCTCAAATCATAAAATGATTATGACATATAATTTTAGGTATTTACTAAGCATTCTCACAGCATTATTTCATTTATGAATACCCTTGAGAGGTAGGTTCAATCACTGGGGCTACCCTTCCAGAATCAAGATAAGAAACAATACACATAACACTTAGGTATTAAAGTTGGCTCTTCAACTAAGTTTATGACTGTACAATTATCTGTTTCTTTTGTCACTGTGTACAACTTCCACAGCAGCAATATCCGTGGCTTCGCACAAAAGCACTCACAAAAAGTTTGCTAATTGGTTGGCTGAATGGAACACACCTGCTGTATCTGGGCAAGAAAGAGATTTTAGTTCCTTGTTAACCATCCACTAATTACCCCCTGAGACTAAGTCTTGGAATTGCATTCCACCTACCTAATGGTTTTATCTGTTTTTAATTAAGTTTCTCTACAAATATGTAACCTTTAAGCTTAAATTCATTTTCTAATTCAAGTATATGGACAGATCCTGGAATTGTCTCCCTACCAATTTTTCCTAATGTGTTTGTCTGAATTCTCCTTAGGCTGTAAGTGCAAACCGAGGCATGAATGTTTCAGAACAAACTGCCACTTCTACCTGAGGACTCAACAGAAAAGAGCTCATCAGCAGCAATTACTGTTGAAACCCAGATGGTCAGATGAGACAGACTGTCACCTGATGTTATTAATTTCTTAAGGAAATGTTTAACGTAGAGATGCAGTCCTCAGAAATGTGCTCTGAATATGTTATTTTTTCCGATAAGCTCATTTAATTAATTCCAACTGAATTACTTGAATACGTCACTATTGTTTATCTGAAAAGAAAATGAAGTTCAGTAAGTCCTTGTGGACTGAACAGCGCAAGATTGAGCCTCTCAAATAATTCACGTGACTTCAAGTGACCAGAGCTTCAAATCTGAGTGGAAACTAGAGTAATTATAGTAAGTTTATAGTATTTAGCATAGGTATAGTGACTTATAACTCGCAGAACACTTGTACATATTACAATTCAATGTTCACTACTACCATTAATTAGGTTTATGGTCTATGCACATTGGATGCTTGTGCCAGGCACCGTACTCAATGCTTTATTACATAAATTGTACTATGAAAGTTTCTCTAAGAAGTTCTCAGTTATTTGATAAACAAGGGGATAGACAGTGGATAAGCAAAATAAATAATATGTTAAAATTAAAATTAAATAGTCTAGTATGATTTGAATTTGTACTCATCCTTTTGCCGAGGTGTCTTCATTGGAGTACAATGAATTTTCTAAGTCTTGAAGGCAGACTGAAAGGAGGGTTCTTTTTTCTGTAACTGATTTGGTATTTACATGGACAATAGAGCATATTAGATAAAAGTTAAAGGGGAAAAAATCACATGAATTGTTCATTTTACCTCCCAGATTCCCAGAAGGAAGGATCCTAGAATATACATAGAAGTTTCTTCAACCTGCAGGTTCTTAAGGAGCTAGAACAATTGCATATACTCAGAAAGACACAGAACTCCCAAAAGTGAGTCCAGTAGGTTTCACATTAAGGTGACAGCTGGTGCTCATGATGTGCAGGTCCAATCTCAGCCCTAGAGAGATGTACTTGGACATTCTTTTCTGAGGATCTCAGTGTATGAATGAATTGCTCAGAAATAGTGTAAGAAATAACAGAAAATGATAGACAATGTCGAGAGAAGGGAAGCATTGGACTGGGTGTGTATTTTGAACTGGTGAGTTGGTAGGCAGCAAGTCAGAGCAGAGGCACCTGGCTGTAGTAGAGAGAGGGATAGTCAAATTCGATTCTACCCTTATTTTTTTTTTCAACACTGAGTTCAACACATTGCTGGCCCCATAATTCCATGACAACTGCTACTGGAGTTGGCATCCTCAGAAGATATGTCAGAAAATACTGAAGCTTATTGGGCATAGGAGTTATAAAAATAGATGATGCCTACCAATTATAACATTTTACCCCTTTCTGGTATTGCTTCCTGACTCTCAGTGTTGGTGTATGGCTTCCTGGCATGACTGCCTCCCACCAAGTCTGCCTAAGCATTTAGAGACAAGCAGCAATTGCTCAGATGAAGGCAAATAAGAATGAATGATGAGCTGTTTGTTGTTGGCTGGAGAACTTCTCCCTAAATAACATCTCTTGTTTCTCAGCTTACTGATACACAGACTAGTCTCTGGCCTTCGGATTTTCTCTAGTAGTCATTCCCAGCAGAGTGACTGCTAGCCTTCTGAAAACCCAACTTCACAGGCTAAAGTAACTGAAAGTGTATATACTTTGAATAAAAATTAAAAACTGGTAAAATGTGCCATCGTAGCAGTGCTATTACCGCTAGCTATTTTTATACTGCCTACCCTTAGGTTTAAATTTAAATCCACAGTACTGCATGACAAAGTTCAAAGAATACTATCAGTTAAAATGTATGCTAAGATGAAAGCTATTATTAAAAGCGTGCTTTGAAATCAAATTTCAGTAGAGCCATGAACCTTCTAGAATCTTTGTAGAAGAATCTGTTTCTTGCCTCTTGCAGCTGCGAGCAGCGATTGACATTCTTTGCCTCAGGTGTCACCACCCCGGCTTCGCCTGGCATGCTCACATGTCCCGCTGCTCTGTTTTCATGCCCGAGGTCTGTGTGCTTCAAATCCACCTCTGACTTTTTAAGGGACATTTATGATTACATTGTCACACCCAGATAACTCTGGGTATCCAGAAGGCTCCTAATTTAATCGCATCTGCAAGCATTTTTTTTCTCTGTGTCATAGAAGATGAAAGTCATATGTTCCAAGGATGAAGATGTAGACTGAAATTTTTAGCCTATACAACAAGCACCTATGCCTACACAAGTAATCCAGCAGTAAATATTTTTGGATAAGGCCTTTCCACTGCCTCTCCTAGTTTCCACTGCCTGTGTTATTGCCAATGCTTTGTCTTAACCTTATATAGTCTACAAACATGTTGTTTGTACATATTGTCTCTTCATTGTTCTTAGAGATCAGCTAACAGTAAGCAGCATGGTTGGGAAGAAGACATTGCAGACATGTCATGTAAGACATAGATATTGGCTTTACATTTTTGACCCATGGTAGAATTTAGCAAGCTACAGTGGCTGGTTCATTTTAAAATCCATCATTTCCTATTTCTATACACTATGCTAATCATTTCTCTTGTGGATGGCTTAAAAAGTCATTGAGGATTTCTATAACTTGGAGGAGAATAATTTTGTTATCAAAAATTTACTGATAAAATCAATACTTCACACACAAATACAGGAATAATATTCGATATAATGTTTTTTAAACTTGAAGAAATATGATTGTCAAAGAAAAATATATAATAGTAATCAGCAACAGAATTTCTTAAACACGTGGTACTCTAGCACAAATGTTAGGAACAACTTTACGGTCGTCCAGCACTACAGGAGACACAGTTCAGTTCTGTCATCCCACGTACAACTCTTCAGAAAGAGATAGTGGATTTGTTTAGTATTTCTCCTACTAGACAGCTCTCTTCAAGTACAAAGGTAGAATATCACTTTTTCACTTATCCTTCTATTTTGAGTATTTTGAATCCATTTAAATAATCAAGAAATAGTGATTGAAGACCTGCTATGTGTTTGACATCTAGTGAGATAATGCACAGACAGTGTAGGGCGAGATGAACTTGACAACTTCCCATGGGCCCCAGTACTCACAAAATTGCATCTGGCAAAACATTGATGCCATTACAAAATGTGATGAATAGGCTGATGGATTAGCAGAAACACATCGTCAATAACAACAGCAACACAAGAATCTCAATCAGATTCTTCAGAGTGTAACAGGTAGGGTAACACTGGCTCTGGGAACCACACTCCTTCCCGTAGTCACTAGGAACAAACATTAAGCATCAAGTATGTGTCAGGTATCGTGCTAATTACTAACGATTCCAAGATGACTTTTAGGTAGGCCACAGAGAATGTTTGTTTAATTAGTAACTAGTCAGGCTCTGGCAATACTGAAGTAAAATATTATATCAGCTATATATGAATGTCTTAGTTATAAATTATAACAGAGGTGAAAAAGGTAGGTAGACGACACAACTGAGTATAGTGCAGTTAAATCAATATAATGTGTCTTCAAAAAGTTTTATTGACTAAAAGAAGCAAAAAGTAAGATTTGGTATAAAATTGTGTATTCAAAAAAAAATGTTCCTAGAGTTGAAAGGCAACAAACTTCAGTAGGTAATGTTTGCAAGCAGCAAGAATTCTCTTTGTTAAAAATATGTAGCATTTAATTCTTCAGGAGAAAAATACAAAAGAATCTGCAAATGAATTCATTGGTGCCTCAGAACACATAGTATAAGCCAGGATGTGGAATGCTTACATGCAACTACAGTAGCAATTGAATTGCTATCTGAGAAAAAGCAGGTGAAAATTTGCTTCAAAGAATTATTATGACTCACAGGATGGAGTGGTTATGCAATGCGAATGACTGATTTGTATTCCATGTCACCTAGAGTGGAATTGACTAGCACTCATGGTGTTTCCACTAAAGGAAACAGTCTTCAGCATTACAAATTTATGTCCAACTCACCCCGAAATGCTCCTGTTAATAGAATTAATGCCCCCTGAAGCCTCCAAGTGGAAAATTCCCATGGGGAGCAGAAGAGCTACCTGGGTAAAACTGGTTTAATTACTCTTGCATGGAAACACACTATCACCTTCTTCCAATTTTCTATCCGAGGTGTTTCTCTTGACAACCTGGTTTCTTCCCAGTTTACTCTGCTATTAATGAGATAGGATTGGAACCGCCAAAGAACAGAAGTGACAGGTGACAGGAAGGAAGGAGTCCATGACACAGAAACCTGTAATTGTCCAAGGCAAAGTAGCCCACATGGTCCAGAAATCCCTCAGGGAGAGGCTATATTGTAGCCCTACACTCAAAGCTCACAAGAATCTGTCTGAGTCATGAAGGAATGTCAACATATGTTCAAACATCCCTTGTTGACTAAGACTTCGGAGTGTGTAATAAACTAATTTAAACAAAAAGCTTTGTCATTTAAAGGAAGATCAAGCAGCATTCCAAAAATAGCAGCTTGTTTAAACCTTAATTTCCTTGTAGAGCAAGTGGTAAATTTTCTCAAAGACAACTAAGTGGTCTGAGATAAAGTTTATATGTCTCCATGAAGTTAAAATAGCAATTGATGAAACCAATGTTGCCCAGAACTCCAAGTTTATACTCAGCACACAGTCCGAAATTAATAATATAATTTTTAAAATGAGTTTAATTTTCTAATGTACTTAGTAATGGCAACATAAATAATAGCAGATAAAACATGATATCTTAAGCATTGAGAGATGATCTGACCCACTCACTCCATAACCCTAAATGAAGTAGATATTGTCATAATCCTCCAAATACTGAAATCTGTTACTTTCACCTGCTCTTCCTCATCCCCACTGTAGAGAAATAACAGAGCTGAGCTTCAATTCTGGCTATTTAGCTCTAGACATGGTGAAAAACTTTGATTCATCTTTTTATTAGATGTGTGTTTCTGAACATTTTATTTTTTCAGAAACCTTGATACGATCTTAAAACTAAATTGATTCAGGAAATGTGTTTCTGTGGTTTCAAAGTGAAGTTGAATTTCTTGCTCAAAGTACATAGAAAATAAAAAAAAAAACTAGAAGTGAAAATTGATTCAGAATCTTTAAGTATGCTTTTACCTAGCAGAAATCAATGAACAATGTACGGTTTCTTGAATGTCAGGGCGTCACTAGAGCTTTAAAGTTCCACAGAGTTTGTGAAGTTGCCTTACTCAGTCATAGCAATGTCACTAAATTAAAGAATATGCGAGTGAGAAGAAAAATAAACTTTCAGATTTATGAAGTTCAAATGAGTATAATAAATATGCACAGCAATCAACATACATATTACAGTATTTTAATTAGACACTATAAAATAAAGCTTCTATGTTTTGATGTTCTGCTTTTTAAAATATATTCAATTATCTCTTCTCAAACTCCGATTAAGATCAAGTGTGAAAGTGATTCAGATTATTAGAATATCAATTTGTTTATAAAATAAGCTAAGACTTAATAACAATGCGCCTTCTTAGGTCTTCAGTGCCTTGTAATACAATTTCTTCTGTTTTGTTGCTGGAAACTTTTTTTTTTTTTTGAGACATGGTCTCTGTAGTCCCGGATAGTTCTGAACTGACTGTGCAAGCCAAGCTTGTCTCAAACTCACGGCAATCCTCCTGCCTCAGCCTCCTAAGTGCTAGTATTACAGGTGTGTGTTAACTCACCAGGCTTATCGCTGGGGACATCCTTATGAAAAGATATGAGATGTGATCAAAAATGCAATGAGTGATCAAATTTTTAAAATATTTTTCAGTATAAGACACATCACTATTGACACCCCTCAAAGTACTCAAAATCCTCTCCCTTACTTAGAACACAGTTATACCATCTTTCTTAGCAATGTATAGTGTATTATAATATATTTTGTTTTCTTAAGTATTCACCATAGTTTTTAATCTAGATTAAATCATCACATTTCATTCATTAGTTGAACTTGAGAGTTTACATATTATAATTCATAAAATATGTTTAATGAGTATATTACAATTATGCTTTTGAAGATAAAAGCCAGACATGGGTCAGAGAAAAGATACAAACTTATCTGAACGTTGTGTGTCTATTTGAATGCTAAGAAAAAATTTCAATGAAGGTAATAGCAGCAAATTGCATGATGATTCAAGCTGCTATGTAGCTTGGTATTTTCAGGAAAATGTGGTTACCTTAGCAACTAGCACATTACACGGGACTTGCTGCTGCATGTAGAATGTCCTAAAGTCGAGAGTTTTTCCTCTGGGAGAAATGATACCATAAAACAAGAGTTAAATAAACCAACATATTTAATATAACTATTATGTTATTTATCTTTCTGACAGGTAGAAAATAATATTCACATTATTTCTTCTGGCTAAAATTCTGTCAAAACGGCAAATGTCAATAATTAGATGAATAAAACCATTATATAGCAAAAGCGTAAAAAAGCAAGTCTTCAATGGAATCAATGTTTGAGTATTTATATCGATGGACTTAAGAACTCATATTACTGAATAATTTGGGGGAATACTACTGATGTTACAGTTTGTGTCTAAAGTATTCCCCAAAAGATGCATGTTCACAAATGGGACCTGGTAGGGTGGGTGGGATCCTAGGGTGATGACTTGGGAGGGTGAATTCTCATTCCTGGATCCTCCCTCCTCTCTGCTTCCTGGCTGCCAGGAATGCTAGAATGCGAGAGACCCCTCCGTCAGGCTTTTTTGATCTTGGCACCTTTCTTAGAACACACTTATCCCATATTTCTAGCAATGTATAGTTTATTACATTATGTTTTATTTTTTAAGTATTCAGCTTAAATATTAAGTATTCCTAAAAGCTAAGTTCTCTAAAAATGTGAGCCAAAATCAACCCTTTTTTCCTTTAAGTTGTGTCAGGTAATTGTTCTAATGATATGGAAGTGACTAAGACAATAAATAAGCTATTATGTTAAATGCCACTTAGTTACCTTCTGTCACTGTGCCTCTACACCAGACATGCGCAACTTTAGGGAGGAAACACTTACGTTACTTCACAGAAGGTCGCAGTCCTTTCGTAGGCGGGTGGCTGGAAAATGGTGGGATCACATGGCAGGGCTGGGGCCAAGCCGGGGCCAGAGCAGGACCTCCAGGGGCAGGGATTCTCACAGCACGGCGGAACAAAGAGCAGATGGAGAGGGAGAAAAGAACCAGCACACGCCCCTCCAGGTCAAGCTTCGAGCACCTGCCCTTCCAGCCAGGCCCCGCCTCCCAACCGTACACAGCGTACATAGAAACATGAGGTTTCTGGGGACGCACAGATCTCAAACCTGACACCACTGTAATATAATTAGACAATAAGAAGTAGAAGCATTTTTTCCCGTAACAGTAACTTTAAAGTTGCAAAATAACAGTGTGAAATGTTTTTGAATTAGACACTTCCAAGTGAGAAAAATCCTGTTTGAGATTAATCTGAAATCAGACTGATTGCTATTAGTATGATTAGAGAAACTGAAGTCTTGCTAATCCAAAGAAATTATGTTCCTTAGTTTTGGGATGCCTTACGTGTGTGCTGTAGGAGAAACGAACATATGGATGCTAATCACATGTGAAAGTTCACGTGCCAGTTTTATTGCCTCGGAAAGACTTCAAATTATATAACAAAGTGACAGTGACTAAAACCACATGAAACTGGCACAGAAGCTGTTGAGAGAACCAATGGAACAAAACTGAGGATGCAGAGACAAACCTGAGTACTTTCAACCGTCGGCTCTTCGACCACGAAGTCAAAACCTTTCACCAAAGAGAGCGGCCTCTTTAATAAATCGTTCTAGGAAAATTGGGCATTCTCATGTAGGATAATGAGTCTGGACATACCTGCATCTTTCACTGTATACTAAAATCAAACTAAAATGAATAAAGAACTAAGCATCAAAACAGAAACAGTAAACTTGTAGAAAGATGCAATAGGTAAAACTCTAGTAGACATAGAAACAGGAAAGCTCTTCATGAGCAGAATGCCAATTGCACAATAAATATCACTGAGAACGAACAAACGGAACATCATCAGGGTGAAAAGGTTTTACATGGTAAAAGAAACAATTAGTAAACCACAGAAAAGCCCTATAGAATAAGAAAAACATTGCCAGCTACTCCTCCGACAGAGGACTATAATTAGAATACACAAGAACTCAAAATATAGCCTCTCCAAAATATTTTTAAAAACCACTAAAAAAGCACCTCATATGGAAAAAAAAAAAAGAAAAAAAACTTCTCGAAAGAAGAAATACAAATGGCCAGTAAGTACCTGGAAAAATATTTAATGTCTTTGGCCTTCAAGGAAGTGTAAACAAATACCGAGATTCTATCTTATTCCAGCAAGAAATATTATCTCTAAGAAGTTTTTTAAAAAGTTGTTGATCATGTGTAGAGAAAGGAGTGTTTCTGCACTATCGGCAGGACTTAAACTAGTACAACCACTATGAAAATCAGTTTGAAGAGTCCCTGAAAAAGTAAAAATAGAAATTCCATTTGACTTAGCTACAGCTCTTCTGGGCATCTTTCCAAAAGCTCTAAAGTCATAATATCATAGAGACACATGAGGGGCTGGGGCATAGGTTAGAGCCAAACGTGCTTACCTAGCAAGCAAAAATCTCTGACATTGATTCCCTAGAACCACACAAACTGGCACAGTGATGCACACTTGTAATCTCGACACTCAGGAGGTTGAGACAGAAGGATTGCTGTGAGTTTGAGGCCAGCGTAGGTTACACAGTGAGTTCAATATCAGCCTGGACTACAGAATGAGAACTTGTGTCAATAAAATAAAATAAAATAAATATGTACATGCATTCAAAAATGAGAATAATATGAGTCTCATATGATTGCACTGCAATGAAAATCTTAAGGTTCTTGTTGTAGCTGGGATCTGGACTGCCTCCCAACACTTCATGTGCTTTGAGAATAATTATATTGTGGGGGTTGATTACATTAGTGGATTAACCATTGCTTTTTGTGCTGTTAAAATGAGGGGCCTAATTGGGAGGGACAGATTACTCAGGGTTCAGTGAATCACTAAGGTTGTGGCCTGGAAAAAAGCACCTGCAAAGTTGTGGCAAAAGAAAGCATGGTTACCAAAACATTACCACAAAATCTAAGCCAAATACTTGACATCAAGCCAATAGGAAAGATTGCCTTCCGGGTGTCTCAGGAATCAGCAAAACTCCCCTTTTTACCAGGTTTAAGGATACAAAGGTGATAACTTTGCTTTGACATTAAAGCCTCAGGGAATCCTGAAAGACAGCATAGGAAAGTGAATACCCAAGAAAATTCAGACATCTAAGAATTCAGAGGCCTGTGTTCCATGGTCCAAAAGGGAAACAACTCTGCTGAAGCCAGTGGCATACCTTGACGTTACCCAAGTGACGCTAGTGTCGCAAGCATACAGAATCTAAGACTTGTGTGATTATGGAAGTGTTCGCTGAGATTTCCGAGAACTCCTCGGAGGCCAGGCACTACACCACTGAAGGGTAGATAAAGCTGAAAGTGAAGATTCAGATGCAGAGAAGTCCCTGGAAATCCAGGAATGCCAGGAAGATGGATTGTCTGCTGTAAAAGGCCACAGACTGTGAGCAGAGACAGCAGAAGATAGAAATCCTGGAGGTTGTGGTCAGCTGCAGTACCAAAAAGATGCGACATCACAAAGCCTTCGAAGCCCACTTCTTAGCTTCGCGTGCTCTGGGTGCTGGGCCTGGAGCTATAGGACTTAATGGAACTACGTAACTTAATGCTTGCACTGCTGGGTTTCAGTCTTGGTTTGTTTTCATTGCTTTCTATTCTCCTCTACCTCATTTTGGAATCAGAAAGTCAATCTTGTGCCATTTGCATGCAAGAAATATCTATCTATTTATTATTTATTTACATATTTATTTATTTTCCATATCAGAAGGGCTCACAGCAAATAATGTGTTATGAGTCTTAGAGGAGACTGTGGACTTGAACATTTTAGCAGTCCTGTGACTATTAAGGCATCAGCAACTCTTAGAGATGGACTAAATGCCTAAATGCATTTAATAATATATGATAAATACATTTCTTTATAGACATAAAATTATATTTAATAATATGCAACAAATGTATATTTATAAATAAATATTTATATATTAAATTTAATAATATATAACACATATATTGTGTTTGTAGGTTAATATTTATATATTATATTTTAATATGTAACAAATGTAAATAATACATAAAATATATAATTATATATGGAGTGATAAATAATTATATATTTTATATATGTCATCCGGTTCAAGCACCAATATCCTAGTATCACTGAGCACATGTAGAGCCAAGTTATCGTATTCTAAGTATTAGCTATCGTCTGCTTCAAAGAAACTCACCTGAAAAAAGCTCTTGGATCACAACAGAAAAAGAGTGCCTTTCGTGACCATTTTAATCCAGAAATCGAAGTGAACATCACCTATAAAGACAGAATTAAACCCATCTGACAAGTGAGAGGACACAACAGGAGGACATCATTTCTGTGATGTTCTGTGATGCCTAATTAAATCTCAAAGGAAATAGCAGATAACCCAAACTGAAGGACAACAGAAAATAATTGGCCTGTTATGGTAAAGAATGTGGTCATGAAAGTCATGGAAAGGATCAAGAATTCTTCCTGGTCAGAAGGACAAAGGGAAACAAAACACAATGCATGAGTTGTGAACAGTCTAGTTTCATTTCAAAGGATTGTTGAGACAATGTAAGGAAAGTCAAACATTGAGGGAAAACTCTGCATTAAGGTTAATTTTCTGATTTGGTTTGGTGGATTGAGGTTGTTTATGAGAATGTCTGTTTTTCTTCAGAAATTTTCACTAAAGTTATAGAAGGTGTTTGGGCCACTGCCTTATTACCTCTTCTCCAAGAAATTCAGAAAAACATTTTCTTTCCACTGTATTTCTACCTTTTCTGTGAGCTTTGAATATTTTCAAATTAGTGTATTAAAAGTTGATAGGGCAGACAGACAGCTTTAATTTTTGTTTTCAAAAAATATTTCTGAAACATTAGCACTTCAAGATTAGAGTTGAAAATGGAATCAGTTCTTCAAAGATCTTAGGAGGACTTACTAAGAAGGGAGTGCAACGTGTCCCAAGGACAGAAGAATGACAATGTCGGAGAGAGGGTTAGGAAGGAGGGAAGGGTGACGAGTAGCACTCAGGAAAGGCCTCATGACGGGGGATGAGAAGGGTGGAGCTTGCTTGAAGGGCTATGCAAAACTACTGAAGAATGGTACCAGGACAATAAGTGAGCTTATTTATATTAAAAATAACAATAACTCAGCAGCAAGGTAGACATAATGTATACAGAGGAAGAAAAGGCCATTTACACCAGAGTATGAGGTGGAGGAAATTGTCAGGTATGATTTAGAAGCAGTGGTGATAGGACTTACAGACAAATGGGTTTATGGCAGAAAGGAGACAAAAGAAAGGTTACAGTCGCGGCTGATCCTCCCCCGGAGAGCCGTGTTCCAGGCAGACTCCAGCCTCTTCGCGTACTTTCACTTACTCAGAACAACCTAAGAGACCAGTGCTATTTTTCGCCTCCTTTGTGCATGAAATGGAAAGTGGTAAGAGGCACTCACACATCCGCGGAGGTGAGATTTGACTGAAGTGCATCCTCAACCACGTTTCTCCTTCTAGATCAATGTTTGATAAAGTGCATCACGTGAAGGTGTGTGATTCAGTGTGTTTTGACAAATGTTTTAAAACTATAGTAATTGTCACACTCCATACAGCTTACTTGTGCTACCTAAGAGCTTTTCTGTAAACTCTCTTTCTTTCTTCGTTTCTTTCTTTCTTTTTTTGTTCTGTTTTTTTGAGACAAGGTCTCATTCTATAGCCCGCAATGGTTCCGAACTCACTATGTAGCTCAGGATGGCCTTGGAATCATAGCGAACCTCCTACCTCAGTCTCTCGAGTGCTGGGATTACAAGCATGCACCCCCACCCCACGTTTATGTGGTGCTGGGGGACTGAACTCAGGCCCTTGCACTTGCAAGACAAGCGCTTAATCTCTGTGCCATTCGTCCACCTTCCATTGGCTAAATTCTGCACGTCATTAGATTTGTTTTAGTTTTCATGTTATTTTATATAGTATTCCATACAACATTCATTTATAATCTCTTTAGATACCTCTTATTGGGGCTGGGTTTTTTTTTAAAGCTTTTTGTTATCTTTATCTCAGTAGAGCTTAGTAATTTATTACAGTATTCATGGAATATTGGTTAATATTTTGGAGAATGTCCTTTAAGAATGTGTCTGGTTTTTGGCTCACTTTTCTATGAGACTGCATTTTGGGGGCAAAGACTGCGGCAGAGATGAAGTGGTATTTTTATAACATCACATACAATCTATGATACATATTACCAACATAAATGATCACCGTTGCTACTGACCTCGATTACCTGGTTGACACAGAGCATGTTAGAGTGCTTCCCCAAGAAATGACTTTTCTACCCTATTCCCCTACTGTTGTTCTTTGAAAGGAAATAACCAATAAGTGAGGACTTGTGCTCTACCTCCATACGGGTGAGTTATCTACATAAATTATTTAGAATTCTTCTCCAAAAGAAAGTTATCTCTTTCCATTTTCATTTACCTGTTTATTCAATCATTTATTAATATGAGTTCATGAATATTTATTTTATTCTTTTTTTTACACTTCAATATTATTTATTTTTTCTTTAGATTCTTCCAGGTTCGGTCCCTGGGGACTCTCTCCTCTGACTCCTGCGTCCCACGGACACACACCCAACTGTGTGGTGTTGTGTGGACTTCCTCATTTTGCTCTACTTAGCATGGCATACTTTTTGGCAGTACAAGCTGATCCAAAATCATTCAGCTCCAATACTTTCCTGCTCAGCCTGAGAACCAGCTGTGCCTCCAAGGGACTCTCGTTCTTTTTGTTGAGAAATGATATTAGAAACTAAGATTTGGGGGTTAGGCATGATGTCCTTTTGCAAAATTTTGAGTTTTTTGTATATCTGTGAAAAAAATCTAATTTTGTTCGAGATCACACTGAATTCCTCTGTTTAAGCCTTTATCAATGAAAAAAATCACTTTTTTTTTTTTGCTGTACCTGGAAAAAAAAGTGGACCATTAAATGGCATTGGAATATCAAAAATTATACTGTGGATACTATCCAAGCCTCCCATTTTTCAGGACTAGAGGATTATTGATTCTTATTGTGAGTAGTAAGGACAACATGGGCATAAATTAGATAATTAAAGAATGGTTTACAGTCTTGGCTGGCAATAACCAAATTATTTATCTACCACTAATTTACATGCCTTGGCATGAAAAATTATGAATTTATAATTGCAGCTATTTTCATGAGGCTACACTGAGTATTTGAAGAGAGAAAATATTTTAATATTTCTGAAACATCTATCACATTCGTATTCAGGGTCTTTTGTATGTGCTATATATTTCAAGATTTACAGTATCTTTATAAGTGACTACTGTTCTCTCCAGTGGATGAATATGATGTTTAAGTTCTGAGAAAATAGGTACTTTCTCAAAATTGCACACCATGGATAGATGATGCTGGACTTCAAATCTAAAATAGCACTGCCCAATGAATTATTGCATTAAATACTTTGCTATTTATTTGACATTATACTGAACAGCCCATATGCTATATTGTATTTCTAAAACTGGCAACCGTAAACAGGACCATCTGGCCTCAGAGAATTTACTTTTCACCTTAAAATATCCAAAATCCAAAAAAATCCCCATATTTTGTAGCTTAATTTATTTTGTTGCTATGTACATGAACGTGGCCTATAGTGAAGTCACATTTTGAATAAAATGTATCATTTATCTGAAGATGAGGAAACAGGAGTTTTGTTTCATTTGTTTGTCATTTGGCATGAGGTAGACCACAAAGCGAACCATTGATACAATTAACTTTTGCTTCAATCAACTGTCACCAAATTAAAAATTATTCCAACCCAATAATTCCATTACACATTTAAACTATTCTCTAGAACTTCATAATGGAATTTAAAGTATCTGATAAAGAATGTCTTGTCACTTTTGATGCTGTTAATCTCTAATTAAAAATACCATACAGTAAGACTAAGGATGCCATTGTTCTGTCTCTCTAGATGAAGAGCCACCTCTCAGTAAATAGAAGAAATAATTGGCAACCTCCCATTACAATCAGCTCTCAGTATAAATTAAAACCCTACGCTGTGGTCTGCAAAGTTTTATGATGTCTCTTTTCTTTCCAGCTCCACAGTCTTCAAAAACTATGAGTTCCTTCTTAAATGCAGCCCTTCTGCTCTATTTCAGTACATAAAGACATTCCTGTTTTCTATGTTAGCAGGTAGATTCTTGTGCCTTAAAGTTTTAGTAATAAAGGAAACAATGTAAGTTCTTAGAAATCCAACAAAAATTTTTAGAATCTTGGTATTTGAGAAAAATTTCTTTTAAAAATGTCAAAATTTTAGAAACGCAAAGCTAATGACAGATTTATTGTTCAAAAATATAAAACTCCATAGACTTCAGTTGCTTACTTCCTCAAATTCCAGGGTTGCAAGATTCCTGTGTGTTAAGCCATGCAAGGTAAAAGTCAAACATTGCAGTTTGAAAAAAAATTAAACATCAAATTGGCCACAATACTGTCTTATAAGCAGCCAATAATTTCCCAAATAGTTATTGACAAATTCATTTTTTATTTCTATGTTTTTAAAAAACCATATGGCTATATATTTACTGTCATTTTGTGCCAACATTAACAATTTTCTGCTCTTTCTTTGTTTCTTATATTCCCATCATTCCATCATGATTCATTTTTTTCTTGAGCCGAATCCTTCAGCTGCTGTTTTATGAAGGGCCATGGATAGTAAATGCTCTTGGTTTTTTTTTTTAATCTCTATTACTGTAATTCAAGGATAATAGCTTCTAATATAAAGAAAGCAAGCAGGAAATAACAAGAACCAAGGTGATTGTTCCTTCACATGAATTTAAATTTTTCTCTTTCAATGCTTGTTTTCATCAGCTTTGATAATCTGTAATTTTATTATATCTACTTTTAATATGCATGTATATCCAGATCAAAAAAATTTCACCCAAGTTATAGAAACAAAAAAGAATTTAGAGCTGGGAGCATAGCTAGGTAAATAGAATGATTGTGTAGAAACTGTGAGGCCCTGTGTTCAATCCTCCAGCACCAAATAATAGCTGGGCATGGTAGTGTGCACTGGGAGGCTGAAGCAAGGGGATTGCTGTCAGTTCTAGGACAACCTGGTTTATGCAATGAGTTCAGCCTGGAAACAGAGTGAGACCCTGTCTCAAAAAAGGAGGGTGGGGAGGGGAGGGAAAAAAGAATAAAAGAAAAAAAAAAGAAAAGAAAATGAAGAAATTATGTTATTTTATATTTGAACATCAATATATAAGTATTGAAACTACAATCTGTAGAGACCAGAACAGACTGACATAAAATAGACCCAAATTCAGAACCCATGTCATCTGAGATGAGGTCAAAATTCTGCGGCAGCCATGTGCCAAAGCAGATGTAACATAAACGTGGAAGAGAGGGCAGAGCTTCAGCCCCTGGCTTGGGCTCTGAATTTGTAAGTAAGTTTTCGGAAAGAAATCCAATTTCAGCAGCAGAAACTCAGGCAGAAGCACTGTGGCCTTTGGCATATTTAGAAAGTATTTTGAAGTGGAAGACTATATCTGAGCCAGAGAGCCCACAAGAAACTCTCCTGAAGCCACTGCCTGCTAGAAAAGCCACAAAAAGACAAAATGGTCCCTCCGCACATGTGTACCTCTATCCTCGCTGAATCCACAGGCTGAGGGCCATAGGTCAGACCAAAAGTGTCCACCATTCAGCCACAGGCCACACGTGGCCCTGAAAAGCTAGTGATTGGGTCCCTCAACCTCAAAGGCTTTTAACATTATGATGTGACTTAGTGATTTTTTTCATGACACAGTCCTGCAGTGCTTGGGTGTCAGCTGCAGTTGTTACTAATAGTGACACAAGCACCAACAGGACCTTCTGTAAAGGAGGATGCAGGACTGCGCCCACCACACAGGCTGAGTCCAGCTGAAACCTACATGCATAAGATGCTGCACGTGTTAGCATGACTTGGCAATGAAACTCAGCAATTACCTGTAGTAGTTTTCACCTACCTACATGTGTGTGCCAGAGAAAACAGGTGTTCTTAAGCAGATATACAGGATTTCTTATTAATTATCTAACTTGGATTTTTTGCATTATTTCCTGAAATTTGTTAATAAGTAGATGATAAGTAATAATAATAGATAAAACTATAACGTTTGATTTTATATACATTAACAATATTAAATATTTTATATGTGGCCTATACTCAGTGAACTCCTGTGCATATGTTCTGTGCAGCCCAAGACCATTCCTGTTCCCTCAGTGCAGCCCACGCAAGCCTCAAGGTTGGGCACCCGTGGGATAGACAGTGACTTGAGCAGGGGAGGGACATGGTGGGCGGTTTGGATCGGGTCACCCTACTGGCTCTCGTCAAGCAGCTGCTTTCTTCCTCCAATCTGAGTATTGCAAGATCCATGCATGTTGTGCCCAATTTTATGGGAAGCCTTGTTTGGCAGCAGTTTTGGCTAAACTTCCTTGAGGTGGCCGGAGATGTACAGACAGAAAGAAGTTTAGTATTCTGGAGAAGTAAAAGCCTTTATTAGAAAAAGTTGAGAACTGTGCATAACAGCAAAGTTTGCCTAGATTAACTTGATGAAGTGACAATAACAGTGTCTATGGGGACAAAGGAAGGCGTATACATGAGGTAAATGACCTTCACAGGGTCCAAAATTTATGAAAATGAAAGTGTTGCAAGAATAATATTTTGATACATTGCCTTATAAACCTTGAACTGATGTAATAAAATACCATAGACTGGTGTAATGGGACAAGGAGGGCTTAAGAAACATATATTTTCACAGATTTCTGGAGGCTGGAAGTCTAAGACCAGGGTACCAGCATGCTAAATTTCTGTAAGAACTCATTTCTATGTTTGTACAGGCTGATTTTGCACTATTAATACACGTGGCCTCTCTTTTTTGAGCAAATTCTGTGTCTTCTTTTCTTAAAGGCAGTAAATCTATTGGTTAGCAGAGCCCCACGTATAAGGCTTCATCTAAACTTAATTACCTCTGAAAGACCGCACTTCCAAATACAATCATAAAAAAACCAAATACAATCATAAAACAAATGAATTTGAGGAGACAGAGTATTTAGTCTGTTACACCCACTAAACCGTGTTGTTATTCTCCTCACAACTTCAGTAATAAAAGTTAGGTATAGCCGACTTCCCATCTCAGAGTTGCTTTTATACATTACAGGGTGGGGAGAAGTGAGGATACCGCGTAAGTTAAATTTCCCCGGAACAGTAAGGAGAAAAGTTCTTCTGGTGTTTGGAAGAAGAGACAAATTAAAGAATGTGGAGTGGGAAAAAGGAGAAGAAAAAGACAGGAGATGAAACTCAAATGTCTGTTCTTTAGAAACACAGCTGCGGGGAATTTCCAAAGCCGAGGTGGTTTTCATCATCTTGAAGTTGGTAGGTTAGGTCAATACTGCTTCAAATGTGCTTTGAGCAAAGTAACAAATGTGTTTTTCTGAGTGTTTAGTCAGAGAAGCAACTTGAGTGCGGATCCCAGTTCCGTAGGCGTGGATGGAGATTGCAGAGGAGCCACAGCTGCCATAGTGCTACGCAAGGTGAAGCGAAGTCCCTAGAAGTCCATGAACCAGAGGAGCAAATCTAGACTGGGAACTGGCAAAAGTCAGGATTCTGTGACTAGGGTAGAGATAAGGGTCATGAGAATTGGAAGAAGCAACTACTCGGAGACCAGAGTAGAAAAGTTTCAGTAGGGGCGCTTGTCAGAAGTGAGGTGGTATCAATCATGTGTGCCTGATGTTTTGCTTCCTGGGGCCTTGGAGAGCACATTGTGCAACTTTCCTGTTGCTGGTAGAAAATACCGGACATCTACAATATAAAAGAAAAAGTCTTTTTGCTCGTGGTTTTAGAGGTTTGAATCCATGATTACATGGTTATAGAGCAGTAGGGGGAGGACGCAATGGGACAGAACTGCTTACCTCTTGGTGGCCCAGAAGCATAGGGGGTAAACAGCGTCAGAGAGGACGGGGCGAAGGGCCCGATAGAGTCCCCAGCATCACACCTCAGTGAGACATACCCAAAAGTGTGCTTTGATAATTTCCTACATGTCTCTCAAGCCAATAAAGTTGGCAATTAACTTATTTTCAAGGACTAACCAATATTTAGAGATAGCAAAGGATTCCATTTGCCACCAAACATGTCATTGCATGTAAACCACGCAACCCAAAACCCGTATCTCCAGCCACGTCTGTGAAGTGATTACACTCGGAGTGCTCTCTTCTGTCTTAATTGCCCACGATAAGATTCCGGGCAATTAGAATTAGAAACTACATGCTATGGCGTATGTTCATTATTCAAACTAGCTGATGCTGAAGTTGGCTTCCCTGCCTGGCCTGTTTTTTAGATCTGAAAGCATACTCCAGGCTCCAGTCTATGCTTTTGCGTTAACCTCTTTGTGTATCTCTGGGTGACCACCCATGTGGAGTCCCTTTCTCGTGACAACTGCAACACATCATCTCTTCAGTGGCAGTCACTTCCTGATTTGTTGGTTTCATCATATCCCAATAATAATAATTATAGTTACAGTTTAAAACAAAGACTAAACCCAGGAGCCAATGGGATGACCTAGTGTGTCCACGGGCCAGCCTGAAACAGACTTTCTTCTAGATTTTTCGTCTTTCTTCTAAGTCCTCAAAATGCTAGATGAGGGTGAGAACAAGGGAAACTCCTTGAGAGAAAAGAAATCACCAGATCTGTGAATTGGACCAATATTTACAAAAAGAAAATTAAGAGCGGGGCAGGGAAAGTTCACCTATATTTAAATGAAAATGTCTAGCTTTCCCTGAGGTACAGTAGGTTCCTGCCAGACACGGATGGACATATGAGAGCACAAAAAATATCCTCGCATATTGGAGCTGAATTTGCTACTCCAGGGAAATATCTCAGTCTTTAATAATTTTTAAAGCAAATCAAAATGTTTCATTGAGATTTATTTCACAAAGTAGGTCATATTTAACATATTTATTATGGATGATTTGAAACACAATTCAGCTCAAACACACACACACAATATATCCCTCCACCTATTTATGTGGTGACTCTGTGCTCCCCATACTTACATTAACATATTCATGTTAGCTATATTTACAAGAAACTTTCCATATCATTAAATTGTCTAATTATTATTCACTTAATTCATTTAACTAATCTACAGCTGTTAGATATCTGGATTTTGCTACAATTTCTTGTTGTATACAATTCTTTAATAGATAGATAGGTGTCTTACTCAGTTACTAGTAAAGAGAAAATACCCGATGCACAAAACTTAAGTAGAGTTTTATTTTTGGCTCATGGTTTTTAGAGGATTCAGTCTGGCTGATTTCAAGGTTGAAAGGACACGGTGGAAGGGCCTGGTGGAGTAGAACTGTTAAACCTAGACAACCAGAAAACAGAGAGCTTAGTGACGAGCCTGGGGTAAAACGCATCTTCCAGGCCACAGTCCACAACCTCCCTCTAAGCAGGTGCCATCCCCCCCCCACCTCACCCCTTCAACACAGCTCCGGAGCTCCTCACAGGTGGAATTCGCCGATGAGTACAGTTCCCCCATGAACTAATCATGTCCCAAAACACCTAAAATGTTAGAGTCCATTTTAGATCTAAACCATGAAACCGGATCCACAAACGTTTTGTGCACCTCTGTTACTTTTCACTTGAACAATTCTTGCAATGTTCTGCTTCCAGGACCTTTTGATTTTTTGCAATTTTATAACTTTTTGGTTCATATAATATAGGTTTCTCTAGCTATCCCAAATCATGCACCTGCCAAAAGTGTGTGAGAATATCTATCTCTACCTACTTTCAAAAACAAAGTGTTTTATTAAATTGCACATAAAATTTGATAGTAGGAAAATACAGTATCATTTTTAAAATTTAGTTTCTTTAGTAAGCATTGAAAACAAAATACCTTGTGCGTCTTTTGCTTAAATAATTTATTTGATTTTTTTCCCTCTACCTTTTTGGAATATCTATCTCTTTCCTATTGATTTCTAAAAGTTCCCCTCTTGTAAGGATTATTAATTTTGTTAGTTAATACATTACTATAGTTTTACTGGCTTGACACCTTTTTCTTCTTTTCTTGCCTTTTTGTGGTACTTGAGATTTAAACAAAGGCATATGTACTGAAATACATCTCCAGATCATTTTTGCTATGCTAATTTTGAGACAGTACTACACTGTCACTCCGTAGCCCAGGCTGGTCTCAAACTCCTCTTGCCTCAGCCTTCTGCATAACTGTGGGATTGCATGCATGTGCCGCTGTGCCCAGTCTAACTATATTCTCTGATTTTTTTCTCTGGGGATTATTCTTCAATTTTACTGATAACCATTGAATAATACATGCATGTATGTTAAAGATGAGATGTGGACACGAGTTGAACCCAGTAAATTTTTATTTAGCTTGTTATTCTTCATATAGCCTTGAGAATATCCATTGCTGGCAGGGAGAGATGATTACGGTAAATTGAAGAAACAAGTCTAAACAAAGCTGTGCTTACTCAGACTGCCTACTGGAAGATGCAACTCTCAGCCCACACAGTCGTCGTGGGACCTTCAGGGTATCTCCATGCCCTAAAATGTTCTCTTTTTTGCCCTAAAGAGAACAGTACATACACTAATAACTGCTAACATCTAAAGTCGTACAGATGTTGCTCAGAGTAGATCTCATGTAAACCTAAGCTTGTCAGTTCCATCTCGTCTTACAGGTCAAGCAATGAGCTCAGAAGTTGCCAAACAACCTCTGAGAGCGAGTGGGAAGCCATGACTAGTGCGCACGTGCACTCCCCTCCCCCCACCTTGAATTCCTTCCCTTTCCTTACAGGATTACTTTCCCAGCGTTAAAAGATGTTTTAAAATCTATTTCTCTAGGTTGACAAAAGGGATAACAACTAAAAACATAACCTATGGGGTAGTAGGTGAAAAATGAAAATCAAATTACATTGAAATCTTACAAATGGAAAATTTTATGGCCAGCATCTATGTTTGATCTTAAAATGTACAGTTATTTCATTAACCCAAGGGGGATTCCATATATCAAAATCCAAAAATGCTCAAATTATTTATGTAAGCTAGCAGAGTATTCACATATAATCTACAAACATCCTGACATATACCCCATCTGCGTTTTACTCGTGATATTCATACTGATACAAAATACATGACTGCTATACTATATTTTCTATGGAACAATGATGAGAAAAATTCGTATTTGCTCAGTACAAGCAGTTTCTTTTTTGAATATTTTAATCTATTATGGGTTGAACTGGTGGACAAAAAGGGCCTACCGTAGTCTGAAACAGGTGAAAATTGGGAATCTCTACTTTCTCCTTCTGGAATCCTAGCTTAAAAATACTTACCTTTATGATTGTTCAACATGCCTGTGGAAAGAGGGGAAGGTCACTAGTGTGTGTCACTCACTAGTGAGCATGTAGGAGCTAGACCCTACCAAGAGGTGGGAGCCAGGTGTGTCGTGGTTAAATACTTGCCTTGTGACTGACTGAGGAAAAATCTCTTGATTCGTCACATGTTCTCTCTCCCCAACATACGCCCAGTTTCCCTATCCTTCCTAATCCTACCTGTGCAACACTTGTTACCTTTCACGTATTATACATTTATTTATTTACTTATTAATCATCTATGTCTGCCGAATGAGATACAACTTTCATAACACTTGAGACTCGACACACTATAGTTAACTCTTAAAATAGTGTCTTAAACATCTTGACACCAAATTAATATATGTGATAGAATGAATAGGTAAAGACTTAACAGCATGGAATTTTCATATAGATCACAAGGGGCCTCATGTCTCCTCTGAAACTGTACAAAATAATTCTGACTCTGCTCTCTTCTTGAAGAGCTCATCCCAGTCTATGATTATATCACCCTAAACGTGCCTGATCTCATCAAATAGTCTATCCCTGGTCAATCTCAAAGTTATTTAATATTTTTTTTCAAATTCAGAATTTCTCTTGAAAATTAATAATTAAATGATAATATAGTAATGCTATTATAAAGCATAACTGACACTGTTACATTACAAAAAACATTTGTGTTTTTGCTCTTATATGGAAAATACATACTGATTTTAGAAAACCATATAAGAGTTGGAACTAAACATGAATCATAGGATGAGACCCAAAAGGACAGTAATTTACAGAAGAAAAACATTTATTTCTGTCTTGTATAAAAACCAGAACTCAACAAGTTGAACAGATCCAAAGGGCTCAATTCCACTACGTTTTCAGTTACATGAATTCCATCCTGATGCTCTGCTACCTATGCAATGTGTAATCCCAAGTCCACATCATGGACAGAAGCAACTGCTCTACCTCCAGCCGCTGTGTTTCATTCCAGCTATAAGAAGGAGGAAGGGATACAGAAGATTAGGCAAAGGGCACACAATGGCTACCTGTTAGTGAAGATTCAATTCTGCAAATATCCCCTTAGCCAAAACCAAGTGACATGATCTCATATTGCTTGAAAGGAGACAGATAATTCCATGTGGTCCTGGAGTCCACAAAAATATCAAGATTCTACCACTTTATAATGCAGGTAGAGGACAACTGGGAACTTTTTATCAACACATCCAAATAAGTACTTTCTTGTACTGACTCATCATGGCAGGAGGCTGAGTACTGATTACAATCTAGCTATCACTGTCACTAGTTTTAAACTATTTTAAGAGTCTATGACACATTTTTATACATAACCTCAGGAGTGTGGAGTATTCAATCTTAGAGAGCAAATTTTATTTTTTCAAATATGAAAAAGTCACTTTAGATAAAATTTAAGGATGAGCTACTGCAGCAAAATTACTAATAAGATTTGAAGTGGGAAAAAATGAGGCATAACTTCAAACTCATATGTGTGTTGCTAAAAAAGAGCTTTCAAAGAGAAATTAAGATATATTTTCATGATCAATGCTGCCTTCGACTCCAAACTCCAATACTGTAACTACCACCATTAGCCCTACTAGTTAGTAAAGACTGGAAACTTTTTAGAATGTTGATACATATTTAATATGTTCTCTTTGAAATACAGACTCAAGTAAATTCACTTAATGCGTCACAACTTGAAGCACTAAATTCAGACAAACCCCTGCTTTGGCAGCAGCTACTATGATATTTCAAATCTTTACCACACTCGAAGTTCTCCTCTACAGTGGAGAATATTATTCCCAAAATCTTCATAAAGATGCTCTAAAATTAGGATTTTATAATATAAAAGCTAATTCAAGCTGATTTAAAATGTCATATGACATTGGAAGTCCACCAATTAGCTGGATGATATCACCCTCAGGAGGCAAAGTGATAATTATTCGTTCGTTTTGTTATAAGTCAGTTCAAAACATTAAAATACGTTCTTGCCAAAATTTCACATTTGGAAAAATAATTTCATATCAATTTTCTCTTATTTTGAAATTTTATCATGTTCTAAATAAGGAAAGTATTTCTTCTTTGTGTTTTTGAAACTCAGCTACACTCTGTTCACTCTGTGGCCCTTCCCAGACAGCGTTCCCTCTAAGCTACCTCCTGACATCTCCCACAAGTGATAGCTATTGTGCCCTGGTCTCTCACCAAACCTATGGCTCCTTCAAAATTAAAGCAAAGACATATTAGTCATTTTCATTTTCCACAATGTGTCTAAAACTTAGGTATTTAATGAATCTTGAATTGCTTTAAAATCTCCTATCTTAATTTCCTAGCATGTACAAATATGTACTTTAATATATTTCTTTTAGTTAAATTTTGTTGCGATCTGCTTCATAAGTATCCATAAGAAGTTGTTCTGGGATCTGAATTTCCTACCAAGAGGCAATGATTGGAGAGGAAAAAGGAATGAGAGGATTAAGGGAAAAATAGAGAAGAAAAAAATTTCAGGAGTCACAGTAGTAATTTGAAATTAATTCAAAATATAGTAATTAAATCTTCAGAGTGACTTTTCAAATGCAAAATATGCTTTCTGGTCTTTACATCCATATTACACTTAAAAACAGAAATGCAGGGTTAGAAAAAAGAGTGAGATATGGTTAAACATAGTAAGATGTTATTTGTAGTCCTCTAAGAATTCTGGTGGCAGTGACAGTGTAATTTGAATCCAGGCAGTCAGGTTTCAGAGCTTGGACTTTAATTATTGTTCTGCAATACAGAGTGGAGCATGGAGCAAATTTACTCCTTCAAGTGACACACACATGCACCAGTACACATACATGTACACACACACACACGCACACACACACACACACACACACACACACACACACACACACACGCACACACAAACACCACCTCTAGGAAAATATATAAGCTGCAAATAACAGTGGGTACTTTTGAGAAGAGTGATGTCATGGGAGTATGAAGAAAACTTTCAATTTTAACATGTTTTTATATTCCCAAATTTTCTACTAGTGTGGATATATTTATTTCTGCTTTACTATGAACAGATACAGAGTTTTGAAATATGTGCAAAGGCTCTGAAGTAACAAGCAGCATTCTTTGAGAAAGCAATTTTCATGATTTATGTGGGGAATAATAGGAGGAAATGACTTGTGTGTGCTTTGTGCATGTACAATGCCAGAACAAAACCCATTAAAGTACTTATATGTAAATAAATAAATGTTTTTTTTTAATCAGGAGAGATATAATGATAGCCTGAGGAGCTCAGCACATTGCTGTACGCCTTTGACAGCAAGTCTTTGTAGCAATGGAAAAATAATTAGTTTTAAGCAAGAAACTAACATGATCAGGTCAAAGTTTTTAAAAAATTTGTAGGTCAGCACTGGTTGATAGATTTGAAGAATGGTAACAGCAGATGCTAGGGACTCGGTACGAGGGAATTAGAGTAGTGAGGAAAAGATGATGGTAAACGGAATGAAAAAGTGTTGGAGAAGGAAGTGGGTGAATGCCTCAGATGTCGAGTTGGCAAGACCTGTGAGCCCCAGGATGGTGAGGGGCAGGGGAGAGATTAGATGAATGCCAGCGTTTCGGCTTGTGTATGTATTCTGTGTACAATGGTGTCATCTGCTCACAAAGAGGAGGGAACTGGGAAAGTGAACGTGTTGAATACAAAGTCGCTGCACAAGTAGCAGTCAGAAATTGAAGGAAAGATATTGACAGGCAAATGGACATATGTTCTTGAAATTCAGAAAATAGCTCTCAGTTAGACACATTAGCATCATAGTAATAAACAGGAGTGCCTGAGAAGAAAGTGGCTTGTGAGCAGAGGGGCAGAGACTCAGACAGCTCTCAGAGAGGTTGCAGGAAATAATAACTAAATAAATAAGTGAGTTGACTATCTAAGAAGACCATGAAGGAAAAAAAAAACATATGTATTTCATCATAGAAAGAAGGGGAGCATAGTCATTGAAGTGAGGTTAAGAGATAGAGGTCATTAATACCAGTTTACAGGTGAACTCATTTCAAAGGAATTTTGGGTTCACTTGAGATTTGGTCTGACATCAAATTTTTCAAGTGTAATACTGTATAGGTAAAATACTAATTTTGATATTGTTAGGATGATGTAAGTGGCAGAACTAAAGCAACATTCGATTCTGGCTAATCTATCAAAAAATGTGATCATGCCAAGCGTTTCAGAAATAACAACCCATGGGATTAATTGTGTCATTTGTAATTTCCTGCCCCTAATGTTTCTGGTGTGTCTACCACTCAGTGATGTTTTACTACAGAGGATATCAAAGTAGAATTTAAAGCACAGCCTAAGCGCTTGGGGAGTTTGCATTCCAGTGGGAAAGTGTGGAAAGTATAATCATTTTTAGCAAAGATATAAATATTCATACCTTATTTAGGAAGTTCAACTGTGATTAGAAAGATTGCCTATAGGACACGTATAAGAACTGAAATACGAACGGTCGATGAGGGTTGGGCAGAGTCTGTGGGCAGTCAGGGATGCAGGAAGGAAGATGCCCTGATCAGAGAAGCGAAGACAAGGGAAAGGCTTGTTTTCAGCAAAAGCGAAAACCTGTTAATTAAATGAAGAATAATATACAGGACCGGAAGTAAAAATACTTGAGAAGGAATTGTAAAACATGTGTCTAGAAGCCATGGAAGATGACAAGATATAGAGATTTGTAACATGAAAGTGAACAGAATCTTCTAAAGAATTTATGTAAATGGGTAACAAGTATACACACAATTTTATTTATTTTATTTGCACAAAATCAAGTCTCCATGTTGGCAATACATTTAGAGAGGACAAAACTTGTAGTCAAAAAGGTAAGAAAAAGGGCTATCGTAGCATCAGAAGAATAGCTCAGAAAAGAAAAACAGGAGATGTTGAAATAGGTGTGGAGAGGAAGGAGCAGCTTTGCAACAGACATTTAATATTTTTCATTGTGTAACTCTTCTCTGAATCTTCAGATAAGACCAAATTACCCTTTTGAAAAGTAGATTTTTCAACTCCCTCATACTCCAACAATATGATTCTAATAGGAGATGCTAAGAGGTGATAGATAGATTCATCAAAAGTGTCCATTCCTCCCGCCCTCTCACTGGTACGCTCCCACTACAGAACATGCCATGATCACAAAACACAAATACGGTGAAAGTTGGTTATAGCTAACAGACACAGTGCCATACAACAGTACTCCAGAACTGCCTTAAAAAGTGGCAGGGATGGAGACAAGCCCCTCAGGACCTCCTACCAGACAGCGGGGGATTTTACCCTTCTATCTTTTGTTCCCAAATAAAGACCTGATATTCTTGTCACCGTCACCTGTGATTTCATCATTTGACACTGTGGGACATAAAAAAGTGGCAAGAACGCTGGGATAAGAGTGTTTAAAGTGAGGAGGGTATTAACAGGAATTCTTTTGCATTCAAACATTGGCTGTACTTTTTGATCATAACACACGATCTGCTAAGCAACAGAGACACATCACAAGATGGGTCAATAAAAGTCACTTCTGGAACCGAAGCTGCTGACGAAGGGCTTTCCTTTTATGAGTCTGGAACTATACAGTTAACTAGAGAAGAGACTCCGAAATCAATGTGCAGTGGTACAAAAGACAGATTAACAAATTTAGATACATTTAACAGTATCAATCCCCAAATGTGTTCTTTCTTCAGTGTGAAACAATCTATAAAGTTTTCCCTTTGCCCCAGAGAATCATTTAGAATCCAAAATGTCGTAATTTATACAAGACTCAGTTGGGATTTAGTAAATAAAATATGAAGTTTTTGAAAATTGGGATTGGGAGATCAAGAAAACCAGAGTAATCCTAATACTCTAGTTAGTGATGAATTGAGCATGGTACTGTTAATTGATACCAAGAGTGTAGAGAAGAAAGGACAATACACCATTCTAGAGATGTTTAGCTGGTTGGTAGATACGCGAAAGTCTGAATTCATTTATATGCAGTACTGGAAAGTACAGGCTGGAAAATTGTCCTATAAAGATGACAGATAAAAAAATTAAATTATATTAGATTAAGCACCTAAGCCACGTAAAGAAAACAGTGGGCCAGCAGTGAGAAGCTGGAAAGCACCATTGCTAAGACGTCTAAGTGGAATAAGCTATTAAGCAAGTTGAAAAAAAAGTCATAAAAATAAATAGAAAGAGGATTCTCAGTGTTACAGAAAGAAGTTGTTGTGTTAAAAGCTGCAAAGAGGCCCAATAGGACAATGTGTACACAGTCTCTATATCAACCGAAAGGCTATTGGTACTTTTATAAAAAGCTGCATTCTTAGAATGGTGAGCACAAAAACAAGTGTCTAGTGGGTAGGGACAAAATGTATGAGGTGTGATTAATACTTAAAATAGTGTAATTTTTCTCTCTTTTTCTTAAACAACGGTCAAAAAGGTTATACCATAGATAGAGGGGATATTGGCAAGGTTTTATTAGGTTAGGAAAACACCAGTGAAATAACTAAACACCCATACTGTGTATACAGAACTTCTATGACATCTAGACCGACAGTCAGACCGACAGACAGACAGAATATCATTGGATGTAAACATCTTATTGATGTTTGTGTTCCAGGATAATTAGCGTAATTTCCTTGTTACTCCTTTATTTATCTGTAACGTGGGGATAATACAATAAAATGGAAATTCTTTATTGGAATTGTGATTAAATGTTAATGGATAGAAAGAACCCAGGACAGACAATGGTATACAGTAAGTATCTGGTAAGTTTTAGACAATATTACAGCAAAGATAATCCATCTTGGAGAGCTTTGATGTTCATTTTGTAAGCATTGTCTTCAAGCTTGCCTGTATGTCCCAGTAGAAGTGGTACCAGCCCTCACACAGACTCATCATCACTTCTGCTCCTTAATAGTGGACAGGGCTGCCAGTGCCAAAAATACTTTAGAATGGCCAACGGGACATTAAGTATTGATTTTATTACTTAGTCTGTGGGCCTTTTCCTTGTAAGTTATTTCTTTTCTTCTGAACTCCAGAAGCTGGGTTGTGCTTTTCATCTTACTAGCGTGACGTACATTCACTTAAACTTCCAGAAGCACTACTTTGCAGTGTCACAAAATCACAGCATCATTACCACAGAGAAATTCTTGTGTGGCTTCTGAGCCAGTCATTACTGATAGCAGCAGCCCCAAACTCCTTTCTGCAACACACCTAAACTCACTTTTCATACATATTGGATGCATACTTTATAGAAATGCATCATTTTAATATTTTATGAAGAATTATTGAGGAAAAGATGCTCATAACATAGTATAATCAAAGCAGAATGTAAAAGGCCATCTTCACTGTAACTCCAATATAACTCTGAAGTCATATGCAGGTATGCATTTAGGCTCTACCTGAAGTCACACAAACCAGAAGGAAAACCATCAATATTCTTAGAATTGCATATAAAATGTAGTTTTAATTTCTCTACATTTTTCCAAATATTCATAAAGTTCTTTTGTTACTCTACAATTGAAACAGAAATTGTCTATCATGGAGCTGGATATTCCGAAAGGTTACTGGCACTCAAAATCTTTCTTTTTTATACTGTTCCCAGACAGGTTCACAGACAACATTAACACTCTCAGAACAAAGATTTGTGTGTGTGTGTGTGTGTGTGTGTTTGTGTGTGTGTGTGTGAAAATTTATCTTGAAAAGTGGTAGTAGCAATCTAGATTCTAAGTCATTTTAAACAGTTAATATTCATATAATGTAGATCCACTTAAGGAAGCTTATTTTTATCTTTACCTTTTTTTTTTCATACAACAAATATTTGTGATGACTAGCCTGGACTATAGATCAAGACTTTGTCTCAAAAAAAATAAAAATTAAAAACCGTGTGCCTGTTATGTGCCAAGCTATTTTCCCTGCAAGCAGAACAGGGAACGATATAAGTATTGATCTGTCTTTTCTAACTATTTCAATACAAGATTAGTGAAGTATTAATCATCTCAAATGGATTATTATTAATTTAGGCTGGCCGCTGTGATATAGGGGGATGCTCCTGTATTTTCTGTTGATAGCACATACTCATCTTTCCCCTGAGTTTACCAATCTTTTCATCCTCCGTGTGACCTTGGTTATATACTGCCTGTTACCCACTATCCCTGGGACTGCCACGGGTTTTTCTCAGTCCTGCTGACTGATTGCACAGCTGTTTGTGCAAGGATGGGGAGTTCCTGGGATCAGACAAGGAGAAGCTAAAGAAGCTAGCCATTTTGGCATCTTTGTTTTGTCATAGAAAGACAATATTAAAGGTGCGCGGGCTGATTCAGCAAGGTTAATCAACATTTCAAAGGTAAGCTTTAGTAAGTGATAGAATTGAGATTCAAATCCAAGTTGAAATGACTTCAAAGCTTGCGTGTCTTTCTGGGCTGTGGTGTTGCTTTCTGGCTATATGAATTGAAATGGGTCACAGGCAAAGGGACATGAGCAAACTCTCTCAACTAAGGGATCTCTTTCACTTCCCTGCTCAATGGTCGGTTCAGTCCACCCACCCACCCATCCATCCATCTCAGTTCTCCTTTATTAAGCTCCTTCTCATTGCTTAGAGTAAACACCTTTTGGTGACACAATTTTATCCTCAAAATTGGAAGAAAAAGGAAGAAGGGGAAGAAAGGGAATGGTGAGGAGGATGGATGTTCTCAGGGATGACTTAGTGTAAATTGTTCAGCCAGCACTCCTTTATTTGCCTTCTTCCCTCTCTCTTCCTGCCTTTTATATCCTTTAACACACAACTCGTATTCATAAAGTACCGAGCTGCTGGGGATGAAATGATGAGTGAAAACACACTATAAGCTGGAAAATAGAAACTAGTTAAAACAATGAAAACAGAAAAAAAGTAAAATAATTTTGAGATAATAAATTTTGCCTGAGAAGGCCAAGGGACCTTCAGGAAACCCTATGGCAAAGCCATTGGCCTCAGAATGAAACATTTCCAGGACATTCTCTGTCTCCTCTTTTTTTTTCTCAGAATTCTGTATCCAAAGCCAGTCACCACCACAACACCAATTTTCATTATTAATCAAACTTACTAAGGTATGACTTCATAGGCATAACAAAATGCACCCATTTTTTTAAATGTACAGCTAGACAAATGTTGATAAATGAATATATTCACGTAAAATGTTACCTAGTCAATACGTGGAACATTTTTATTGGCACAGGAAGTTTGTTTCTACCACTGTCAATCCTTGTTCCAATGGATGCTCATCTACTTAATGTAATTTCTATCATTTAAATCAATTGCATCAGCCCTACTGTTAAGCAGCCTCTGGGTGGGTGCCTTCCACAGTAACCTTGCCCAGATTTCTCGCTGCTTGTTGTTTTTTAGAAAAGGTAGTCTTCAGCCTCAGCTGTACAGAAGTCACTTTCCACAAATACTACAGGATGGGCAATCCCATAGATAGAGGCCTACTAGAGTATGAGCCCAGGCTGGCTGTGCAGCCTTAGCTCCTGGGAATGTGGCTAAACTGGTTAAGAAGATCTTATCTTATTCTTTCTTTCTCTCTTTCATTCTTTCGTTCTTTCTTTCTTTTGGTTTCTAGAAATGATGCACAGCCACATTTGCCCAATTAAAAACTCTTCTGTGGCTAAAATTCTGATGGGTGCTCAATGCTGAGATTAACTCTCTTGTGAGAATATTTGTAAGTATTCTAACGGTCTATAAGCCTTTAATTTTTCAGAGATAGAAACTATAATGGATCCTAATGCTTAAACAGTTTAGAGTATCAAGTATTCCCAAATTCCAGCCTATCTTTGAAAATCTATATTCTAATGACAAAATTAAATGATTAGAAAGTTATGGCAATAGCAATTTTGTATCTGGTTTTCAAGAAGACCAAGAAAATACTCATTTGTCTCTAAAGACATTAGAAGTATAATCTGGGGTAAAAAGTGAAGAAAGGAAAATGAGAGTGATGTGATCAAATCTCTGGTCAAGACAGAATCAAGATGCCACACATTTAAACCAGCGCTAAAAATAATAAGATATTGTAGGGTTTTTTTTTATTGCAGACCAAGAATAAACAGTATTCCTTGGCTCTCCCATTGGAGATTTGGCTCTATTTTTTCCTCAGATAATTTTCTTCACTCTTTATTTATTATAATAATTACTATAAAGTTGTGAATGGATTCTAATTAGCACATGTTTCTAGCTTTCTTCAGTACAATGTTATTTCCCCCAGTATATCAGGCCCTGTGTCGGTTGCATATTAAAGGCAAGAGGTGCCATCTGTCTTACAGATTTTTACATGATATGAGAAAAGAAAAATAGTTACAATTTATCTTACCTTTTATGATGTGCTGAGGATGACGGTTTGTTTAAAATCCTGTAAATGAACAATTGCAGTATGACCTTGCTAAGAACTATGTATCTAGCTTTCTGTTACCTTAACAAAACACCCGAGACTGTGTACTTTATAAAAGAAAGAGGTTATTTAGCTTATAGTTGAAGAGGTAAAGTTCATTAACACAGCATGATGCTGGCTCTGGTGAGGGCCCATTCAGCTGTGGCACACCGTGGTGCCTAAAATGATGGTAGTAGTACAAGGGAGAGGTGATATATGGCAAGACAGGAAGCCAGCTCAGTCGCAGACACTATTCTTGCTCTTTCTTAAAACTCAGTATCCCAAGGACTAACGGGTTACACAAGAACTTCATCAATTCCTTTTGAAAGCACTGTCCCCACAGAACCAGTTGACTGCGAAAAGTTCTACCTCTCTTTGTTGTTATTTTTATCCTGGAGATCAAAACTAGGGCCTTTGCACTGAGTTACATTCCCAGCTCTTTTTATCACTTTTTGAGTGTTTTAATCTTGAGACAGGGTCTTACCAAAAGCTAAGTTGCTCGGGCTGGGCTCGAGCTTGCAATTCTCCAGCATCACCCCCCAAGAATGCTGAGATACAAGCCTGCGCCACCTGCGCAGTTCTGAAAAGTTCTGGACCACTTCCGGAGAGCACTACAGTGGGGACTAAGCACTCAACAGAGAAACTTTTAGGGTGCACGACACATGACAACCACAGCAGACTATTATGATGGCAAGTGTAAAGGGTGATCGGTTAGACACCAGAAGGACGCTTGGCTGAGTTTGCCTCTCTCTTTCCATTTAATGATTTGATATTATTTTATCACCAGTCATAAAACCCAACTTGAGCTATCACAATGATTCAAAAACAAAACAGGATTCACTAAATATATAGGCAGCAATACCAAGTAAAAGGTATTAGAAAGATTAAGTAGGGCGTAGAGATCAGAGCAGCGTAGCTGGACTGCCGGGGTTAAGGCTCGGCTCTGCTAATTGTTACTGTAGAATCTTTGAGTAGATTGCATAACGTGTCTGTGCTTCCCATTTAACTGAATTTTCGAGGGTAAGGTACTCACAGCAGTGCCTGGCATGCGGCAAATGAGGCCCAAGAAGGCATTCAGTTACACCTGAGGAGCCAGTGAGACCTCATTCACCTGTTGGCTGTGCCTCTCTTTGACCTGTTGCTTCTTTCTTCCGCTGCTTTCCCAGGCTGTAGATAAGATGGATTTGGAATGACAAGCAGAGGAAAACAAACCATAAAGAGCACGAATACAAGCCTGAGATATTTACATTTACTGTAAAACTATGAGGAGCCAAAGTTTTTAAAACACTGAATTCACATGCTCATTTACAGTTGTTGTAGTGAGATCACAGGTGAGAGCAAAGACACTGAAAAGCCTGGCTGTTTTATCTCTCAAATACCTATGTACTGTTTATCTTCCTTCTTTCCCTCTTTCAGCCTCTTCTATCTTAAGGTGATGGATAGAGAGCCATGGGGAGGTGTTGGCGGCTTGGGTGCCTCCTGAAGCCTCTATATTTGGCATGCAAAGGTTCACCTTGCTGTTTCTTCAAGGGGTCTTTCGTTCGCATGTGCCTCATCCATATGCCAAATACCCTCTTATTATAAACACAACAGTTAGATTGGATTAGGCCTGCATTCTTGTGGCTGTTTGAAGGCTCAAACTGCAAATAGTCACGTTCCAAATGACTTGCGATGAAGAATTTAACGGGACCTTGGGGGAACCACAATCCAGTTCATCGCAGAAAGTAGACCGCTTGTGCTGGGGAAGACAAAAACACACATCAAAAAATGCAGGAAACATGATTACAGAATTTTTTTTCTCATGTAGAACTGAAACTCCAATGATTGATTTGATTTGGCAGGTGAAGCATGGGAAGGATTGAGAATGCTTCCAATTTTTTTAACTTGGGCAGCTGGAGATACCACAGTACAATTAAGTGTACTAAGACAGGATGAAGGCAAGTTCGGGGAGAAATCAGAGCAACCATTTGCTGAGCCACTAGGTGTTCAGGAAGCATTGGCCGTATACCTAACACTTAGGGAAACAGTTTCTCACCGCATCTTGTTTACACTCGGGAGTTCTCTGAGCACATAACGTATGAGGGCATAGCAGGTTCTGGAAAGATTAGGTACAGAAAACTGAAGATATTAAGTTAAGTAAGGAGTCGAGTGAATTCGAAACTCCGGGTTTGCAGATACAAATTTGGAAGTCTGGGTATATTTGCTACGAAAACAATGAACCCGAATCTGGTCACTTAAGATGTAAAATCATCTAACCCCTCTGAGATCCTGGAGGAAACAGTGGCTTCAGTTTTAACCGTGTCGGCTGACATCGCCTGTAGAATTTTCACATACGAATGTACTTAGTACTACAAAAGGATATTTTTAAACGCACAGTTTGTATCCTCACGTATTAAGCGTAACTCTAATGAACTGTTCTAAATTGAGGCATTCTAAGGAAAGGACACATGCACTATTTGCACCCCTTTGTAATCAGCAGGAAGCGGCTCAGCCTTTCGGGCGTCTGTCCCTTTGCAGCCGTCTACAGATCTCATTTGTTAGGCACAGACTGTGGAAGGTACTCCGCCGCCGACTGGCCCTCCTTGGCATCGGCTTGGAGCATCTTGTACGATCCTAACAGATTCCTTGGATCTTTGCCTCCTGCATCTAAATTTCCCTTGTCTCCCGTTTGTCCCACTGCGCGTCCCCGTTCTGCAGTAAGGATCTTTCTTTCACAGTTAAAGCCTTTTATTGGTCCCCCAGATGCCGCTTTCCAGTTTTGCAGTTCAAAAACAGACTTCAGGGAAAGGTTTTCAACAATTAAACAAACAGATGACATCAGTGTTTTCCTGTGCTCTGAAGAATCAGGGCAACATTATGCCTTTGTCATGTCAGCCCATATGACACTGGGCCAAAGCGGAGGCTGGCAATTATTTCGGTGGACAACCTAAAGGGGCCTTCATCATCAGTGAGAGCCCAGCATGGTAATTCTGCAGAAAGCAAAAAAGACATCGCTCCGGCTTCTACAGCAAGGCCTTCCTGTCCTTCCAGGCCATGCCCTCCCTTCACCTGTCACCACATCCAAGCTGCACGGAGGGTGCAACTCTGCCTCGTCCTGTGGGTTCTTTCCCAGGCCCTTCCGATTGCTAAAGTCATTATTCTTGTTTAATTTTAAACACAATCCCTTCTTGACTAATAAGGATCTTTTCTAACTCTTCCCATATCTCTCCCAAGTTCTGCTTTTCTAAAAGAACATATAAAACAATTTTCTTGTGACAATCCATGCTTGTCATTTTGGCTTCTTTTTTTCTTCTTTTCCGGAATGGGGCATTGAACCCTAATCTCACACTGAACTAAATCCCTAGTTCGTTTTTATTTTTATTTCAAGGCGTGATCTCAATAAGTTGCCAGAGCTGAGTTCTAAACTCCTAGGCTGTAGGGATTCCCTCCCACCTCACCTTTATGAGCAGCTGGGATGATAGGTGTGTGTCACCATGCCCGGTTTAGCTTCTTTCTGAGTTCCTTTTAATAATAAGGCTGTTAACAGTTCTCCACTTTCTAATGGAACCAAAATCTGAGGGTGGATTCACATGTTTAATCCCATTTTAACTGAATACCCCATGTATTAGTTAAATACAGACCAAGTGAAACATATACTTTATCAAACAGGTGAAAAAGAAAAGCTAAAACTCTGGATGACTTCTTTTCTCTGGCATCTTGTCCCATTTTCTTAGTTTGTGTTTGCTTGTTTGGGGTTCCCTGCTACCCGTTTATCTCAAGCTTCTCACCTCAGCTTGGGCATAGACTAAACACTGGCCATGACCCTTTCCCATGATGGATGCCTATGTCCAGAAGGTACAAAACTAACTGTCCCTGGTTTTATCACATTGGTGAGGTACAGGCAAACTTCTCGTTCAAGTGCGTCAGGGAAACAGGCAACTTGGAGAATAGTGTCATTGAGGAAGACAATACCCTGAGATCTTCAGGGCCAAAAATAAGGCGTGAATGAATGAAACCAAACAAAAACATCTAAAGGCTACTGCAGAGAACACGCAGATGCCAACCATTGCCTTTTAGAACTGTAAGATCCATGTTTCCAGATTCCTAAATATCATATCTACTATTTAAAAAGCTTTTTTTGTAATTTGTATGTGCATAAAATAATCCAGTTTTATATCAGTTGATTTTCATTTAATGTCGCTGTGCTTAGGAACCGCTACCTTGACACCTCTTCCTTAGCAGTGAGAAAAAGAATACCAGATGTTACCGATTATCAACATGCTCACAGACAAGCAAAGCCCAGATGGGTCTACAAATCTCATGTCATTGAACTATTCTCCAGCTGCTTTGGGGACAAGGTCCTAATTTATCAAATTTTGAAAAAAAAGAAAATACAGGAGGCAAAATTAAGTAGTCACTTTAAAGTAAAGAGATAACAAATGGAAGAACGAAGGATAGCTTTCTGCTGATCATACTCTAGTTTGCTTTTCTCTATTTGTTTCTTTTACTTTATGTTTTCAGAAAACAAAAGAGATTCATTCGCAGAAAGAGGATTCATTCATTTTGAGAGCATGTTTTGAGCCAAATAATTTCCTTAGCATTTTTGTGTTTTATTTAAGAAATTGGAGGGTAAAGGAAATAAACAGAAAGTAAAAGACGACCCAAAAACAATGATGTATTTTTTTTTACATAAAAGAAGAATGAAAGAATAACTTTTTAAAAAGCTGTGTGATTTCAGTATCTTCGGTTGTAAAGTACTAGAATCTAAGTCAACTCTAAACTTGTGCAAAATTAAAAGTGGTCTCTGCTGGTGTAGGTAGGAATCCTGATCTCCGACTCTCCCACCTCCAAGAATGGAAGGCATTTTCTAGAGATGCAGAGCATGAAGATTTCTTTAAAGCACATCTGAATGCAGTACTAGGGAGAAACAGGCTAAGGAAACCTGAGTGCATGCTGGTCACAAATGGCTCAATTCTGTTGCTGTGTGCATCCTGTGGAGAGGCAGAGTTCCTTGGCATTCCATAACTGGTGTAGCTAGTGTTTTTCATCTACTTCATCCATTCATTCATTCATTCATTCAACACAGGCCTTAAAATATTGCTTTCATTGCAATAACGATGAAAGCAACCACAGGAGGCCCTTGTCTTTGTGGAATTCGTATTTCATTAGAGGAAAAAATCAATACAGAGGAAAAACGCTAATCAATGGATGATATTATTTCAAATAATTCGGTGTGCTAAGAAGAAATTAAAGTAGAACATGGACCTATAAATCCCACCACTTTGGAAGGCTGACATGGAAGGATTTCAAAGTAGAGCCTAGCCTGGGCAGCTTAGTGACTCATCATAACCTTGTCTCAAAATCAAAAATGAAAATGTAAGTATAACTCAATGTGAAGGTTCTGGGCTCAATTCCCAGGACCACACACACAAAAAAGATCGTGTGTATGTGTGTGTGTTTATGCATGTGTGTGATATGTGAGTGACAGGCATGATAGTTAGAGGGGAAGTATTTCACTATTTCAGATAATTTACACCAAAATGAGTAAAAGTAAGAGTGAGGAAGTGAGAAAAGACATAATAGCAAGTCCAAAAACCTTGGGTTTAAAACAAACTTGATAAGAGAGAGAGAGAGAGAGAGAGAGAGAGAGAGAGAGAGAGAGAGAGAGGGTTTCTGAGGCTGGGGGCTCCTGGGGCTCAAAGATGAGATTTTATTTTATGTAATATGGAAATCCAATGACAGTGATAGAAAACACTGACGAGATTCCAGGACCTCTATTAGAGGCTGGAAAAGGAGACCCTCGCTTCTCTGCATTCTATAACAACAACTCTGAAAGAGGAGCTTCTGAAAATCATGGGCAAATAGTACAACACAGGGGCCGAGGGGTCTCTAAAGAAGAATCTCTGGCTTTGGCAGTTTGACACACACACACACACACACACACACACACACACACACACACACACACACACAAATAAAATTGTCTGAATGAGAAAATGATGTCTGGAACTGGACGGAGTCCCAGATTTTGATTGTAAAGCAACACTATCATTAAACAACCCATCTGAACATGAAATTACAGAACACAGCTAGCTTGGACCTACTTGAGAGAGTCCGCCTCGTGGACAGTGATTCTTACTCTACACAGCATGAGCCTTCCAGCGGGCAGCTCACATCTAGCCTTCGCTTTATTTTATTCATAAACATAATGATTTCAGTGTTTGCACACAGCATAAATAAGAGTATTAACTCGTATGTCCTGTACGTACATATCAAGAATGATAAAGTGCTGTTTGACTCCGTAATTTTATTGACATTTTTATGAACTTGTCTTAAAGCTGTGATCAGAGATGCCATAGTAGGACCACAGAATAGAGAAAGCATGAATTCCGACAGTGGTAAACAAGTATTTTAGGGACATTCTTAAAAGTTTCGACATTTTCATGCTTCCGGAAGAGACTTAAGGATAGAGAAAAGCTTCCCAAGATAATTTCAATGAAGCTAGAGGAGACGAAACACTGTACATTGTCAGCCTTATTTTTAAAACACGTCCATTTATACGAACATATTTACTTATGTTACATACAATGATATATTAAAGTGTGAATAGTGATTCTTTCCTGGTGGTAAGTTAAACTGTCAAATTTTCTTTCACATTGACTACTTCTGGAACCTTTCATCATGAGCACAGTGTTGCAATTTAAAACAACACTGTCAGAATGAACTAATATCTCCCGGGTAGGGTTTGTGTCCAAAAATCTTAGTGTGGCTCTCTCAGGGCCAGCCTTTGACTTTCTCCCTATTGCTCCAGAAGGTTCTTGTGGCCAAGAGGCACTGGAAGTCTGGGTGTATAATTCAGGCCACTCCAGCAGGCATTTGTTTCAAAAATCCCGCGAATCTTGTATCACAGACAGAAAAATAAAATAGGCTGTGATCTGGTGCCACTCTGTAATTAAAAACATTTTGCTTCACTTTTTTTTTCCCAGATATTCTTAATTTTTGAAAGTAGTATGCTTTCAGTAGCAATATTCTGTTCCTGCTAAGATGTAAATTCCATAAACTACACTGAACTTTTATTCATGCTGTTTCTAATTGCCTCACAAATGAGAAGAGCTGACAATTATTTGTTGAATGAATTAAAGAAAAATGAATGAATCTAAGGCCCGTTAAAAGGAATTCAGAGGAACAGTCCTATGAACATTACAAATATGAGTACATTGAGGCCAGAGTTAGAAAAATATAAATATATTATGTTTAGGAAGATTAATTTGAACCTTTTGCAATGATATATTATCTCACAAATATAGTTGGAAAGGGTCTTTTTTACTACAGCAGTATTTTAGGAGTTTCTAATTTCTCAAATGAATGGCTTTGAAAATAATTTCTTTTCCACAACAAGCAAGAAAATTAAGGCTTAGGGAAAAATGATATTTGTGGACAAGTTTTACTGCCAATTTATCTTCGCAGGCATAGGATACAAGGGAAGTACATCACAGAAAAGAAAGAAAAGTAAAATAAATTATACTATGCAAATCGCAAACATTCTCCAATTATTTTGCCTATGCTATCCAAATTCAAAATTATAAATGGGAATTGCATACCACAAAACCCTCCTATATTTTCTACAATCCACACAAGTATCAAGAATCTTAAAAATGTTCTCATGATTCCACTTGAAGACAAAATAATACATGTGAAGATTGTGCACAAAGTTGAACCGTGGAAATGAAGAAGCAGTTTAATTATATATGTAAAGCACTAATAAATAGAATTAAAACAGACTTGCATTGTACTTGGACTTGTTTGTCTAATGTTTGGCAGGATTATCCAGAGAAAATGGAACCAACAGCTTGTGTGTATGTGTGCATGTAGAGAGAGAGGGAGAGAAGAGGGACAGAAAGAGAGACTGATTACTTTTAAGAAATTCCTCATGCAATTACTGGGCTGCCAATTCTAAATTTGTAGGCTAGACTGGTGGTCTGGAAATCCGGCGAAGACACAAATGCACAATTCAACTGCAAAGCCAACCTCCTGGTTCACCTTCTCCTTCAGGGATTTGTTTGTCTAACGAGGTATTCGGGTTATTGCATGGAACTATTCGCACGGCTTTTCTTACCGGCTTACATGGTCATCTCAGTTTTACACATGTTCTCACTTCAGCATCCAGGTAGGTTTGATTAAATGTCAAGGTACTCCAGTTTAACCCAGTCGTCCTAAAATTAAACATTATGCCAGTCAAATTTGTATTCGGAAGAATTCTCAGAAAACTAAACTTAGAAACCTTCTTGACAAATAAGCCATGGGAATCTTTCTTTAGTGTCGATATAAGTCTTTTCCTGAGGTTTACAAAATGCTCTTAACAGTCACATATGCAGAAAATATCTGACAGTAGCTTTTCTTCTTTTGTTTTAAGTAGAAATTTCTTTGTTCTGAAACCATGCATCGCATTGTCCCGGATCCATACTGTCTCATTCACCTTGCATTCCAGACCTCCTAGCACACTACTTTCCACACCATAGACATCGAATACATCCCTCTCAACTAAAAAGTTTAACGAGCTCAATCAGAAAGTAGTAATTTTGTGTTATCTAACTCCTTAGATTTTAATTCCCCCACTGGATAAGAATGTTTACTAAGAATTTCTGTGATCTTGCAAGTAAGTGTTAAGTACTCTAAGTAGTAAGAGTTCAGAGATAGAGGGCAAGGAAGGCCCTTCGTGAAGGGATAAAATTTTAAGAGGAAAATTGTTCATATAGTCAGAGAGAAGTCGGGACCATGCAGCAAACGAAATAGGACAGGAAAGGAAAGAGGCAGAGTGGTGCAAGTGTGGGTGGAGCAAAGAGGTAGGGAAGGAGGCTGAGAAAGTTCTGACTGGAGAAGTACAACCCCAAGTTGAAGCCAATATAGTTTGCACTTTAAAATGGATTGGGATTAGGATGTTGTTTATATATTTAAAATGAGGCATAACATGATTCAAATGTTATTTTTTCAGAAGAAAAAAACTGTCATTCCAGCTGTAAACATTTATCCTTTCAAGGTTGGTGGCATAGCTCAGGGTAAAGCACTCACCTAGCAAAAGCAAGGCCTGGTTTGATTCCCCAGCACCATGTAAGCACAGCATGATGAGTTTATGCCTGTTATCACAGCACACAAGAGTCTGAGTCAGGAGGATTATTCTGAGTTCAAGGTCAGCCTGGGCTCCATCAGGAGCTCAAGACGAGCCTGGACTGCAGACCAAGATACTGTCTTTAAAAAAAAGGAAATTATCTTTTTAAAATTAATCATCTTGATCTTTTTCTTATGTCTCCAATTGCCTTGTTTGATATCACAGACACGATAATTCAATCTATAAACAAATTACACAACATTAAGCTGTAAATCCATGTACTACCAAAAAAGAACCTTAGAAGTAATTTTGTCATAAGGTTATTTCAATGAAGTTGTCATAACTAATACTTTTATTGCATTTGTACGCTATCACTTGTCAGAGGAAAATTTTAAACAGGAAAATGTGGGCTGAAGAGAACCTCATTAAAATGAACCATGGATGTAGAATGAACGAAAAACAGATTTCAAAATTATGTAAAAAGACACAGGCTGTACTAGCTGTCATATTTAATCTTCCAGAGAGGAAGCTAGACTTCGTGGCTTGAAATTTATCTTAAGAAATAATTGGCTTTTTCTCTTTAAGTATAAATCTAGGTTAAATTGACACATAATTATACAAATTTTAGGGGGATAGAGAAATATTTCAGTAGGCAAATTTATATAATGATCGAATTAAGGTATTTAGCATATCTTTCACATCCAATATTTATTATTCATTATGAGAACCTTTAAGCTCTGTCTTCCTGATGTTTAGAAATGCACAATGCTCTATGTTACCCTAGTCTGCTTACCACAGTAGACCTTATCCTCCTATCTCACTGTAAGTTTGGACCCACTGACTGCTATCTCTCCATCCTCTTCCCTTTGTCTTCCCTAGCTACCGGTAGCTTGTGTTGTAATTCTCTATTTCATTGAGATCAACTCATATTTACATCCCACATATGACAGAGATCACGCAGTTTGATCTTTCTGTACTTAAACTATTTCACTTCACCTAATTTCCTGCAGGCTCATTCATGTTGCCATAAATGAAAAGATCTCAGCAATGAAAACTGTAAGCCGTCGATGAAAGCAATCAAGGAGGACACCATAAATGGACAGATCCCCCGCATCCATAGAATGGAAGAATTAACATTGTTAAAATGGTCCCACTTTCTGAAAGGATTGCAAAATCCAAGAAGTTAGCATAATCTGTATCAAAACACCAAGTAAATCTCTGAAATTAAAAAAAACTAAAATTCATGTGAAACCACAAAATATCCCAGAAGAGCTAAAGCTAAGCTTAATAACAAAAACAAACAAACAAACAAAAAAAAACAGAAAGCACATGAAAGTATCACACAGGCTGATCTTGAAATATATAGTAAATAACACAATATGAAACCTGCTTAAATATAGGCACACCAACCAATAGAACAGACCAGAGAAAATGAATAAGTGCATAAATTAGAGCTGGCTGACTTCAATAGATAGTGCAAAGAAACTGAATGTCTACATGTTGAGTAGCTAATAAAGATCCCTATTTCACCGGTTAGAAATACCTACTCAAGATAAATTCAGAAGCTATAAAACTACTAGAAGAAAATGTAGTGGGAATGCTTCATGACACTGGTCTTGAGTAGAGAAATGGAATCTTTATCAGGAAGCCTCTACCTGGCAGGTAAAACAACTGATAAAGTAAAGAAACAGTGTACAAAATGGAAGAAAATATTTACAAACTGTTTATCTGTCTAGAACGGAAGAATTAACATTGTTAAAATGGTCCCACTTTCTAAAAAAAAATTGCAAGACTCCAAATATTTGACATAATCTCTATCAAAACACCAAGTAAATCCCTTCGAGAAATTTTTGAAAAACTAAAATTCATGTGAAACCACAAAATATTCCAGAAGAACTAACACTAAGCATAAAAGATAACAGATGGAAGATTAAAATCTAGAATATACGAACAGTTCAAAAAACCCAACAACAAAAAAAGCAAGTTTAAAAAAGGACAAAAGATCTGAGTAGATATTTCTCTTCAGAAGATATACAAGTGGCTAATAGGCGTTGCTTAACTTCACTAGTAGGAGAGAGATGCAAGTCAAAACCAAAATGAGATATCATCTCATCTGAATTACAATGGCTATGATCAGAAAGACAATGAATAACAGATACGCGTGTGGAGAAAAGGGAACTCATACACTCCTGAAATGTGAATAGGTATTGCCCTTATGAAAAACAGCATAGAGATTTCTTAAAAAGTTAAAAATAGAATTATCTTACAAATTAGCAGTCAATCTTTTGGCATATATCCAAAGGAAATGAAATCAGCATGTCAAAAGGTATCTTCACTCACATATTTTTGTAACACTAGTCACAAGGCCAAGATGAGGAATCCCTCTGCGTCCACGGACATGGCGTGAGGAAGGAACTGTGGTAGATGAAGACTGTGAAACACAGCTCAGACAAAAGTGAGAACAAACTAAGTTTTTCAGTGTGCCAAGGAGGATAATAGGCATCTGGAAAAGACCAATATTGCAGGGGGAATGTCAGGAGCTGCTCTGGAGGAGTCTGAGACCTGTTTCTGCTACTACCTACACTGGGGATGAGTCCTCCCATTTTGCGGCTCAGGCTTCTCCACTAACGCTGTGACGACAGTGAACATACCTGGTACACATATTGGCTATCTGTGCCGAGCTCATGGTCCCACACAGAGCAGAACTGAAGTGCACATGCTACTCTCTCGGCATCTTCTCTCATCTGCCTTTGGCGTCTTTAGCTGTAAAGCAGCACACAACACCACTGCCTCACAAAGCCGCCAGGGACAGAAGGAAGCTAGCCCGCAGGGAGGAGCGCCGTGAGGTTGTCCTTGCACCAACTCCTCTCACACAGTATGTGACAAATGTCCCTGGTTTTTGTGCTCATTAAAAGAGCTCAGCCTGTGTTTTCCTCCGTGGTTAGAATCAGATGCATCTACCATTTTTTGTTGTAGATCTCTATAATAAGCAGAACTCTAGCAATATAAGTGGTTTATGGTAGAGTTCTTAAATATATAAAAGCTCAAGAAACTCTTCACTCTTCATAATCAATAAAATACAGCAGTAGTAACATATTTATTAAGAGATTGTTATCTTCTGGGCATTTCAAAGGTTATATGTATTAATTTACTTCATGTCCAAAACAAGTCTGTGAGGCCCATTCCACTGTCGTTTTATAGATGAGAAAAATTAAACAGAATATATAAAGCATGCTTGAGGTCACATAGTTGTGGAGATAAGACTAAAAATTATGTGATGCCATGACTCGTTGATGTAGGCAGTGAAAAGCAAGCTGTACCCAAAATTACAACCTGAATTCTGTAAAAAAAAAAAAAAAAAAAAAAAAAAATTGAAAACCGCTGGGCATGGCAGTACAGGCTGGGCTAGTCTAGGCTATATAGTCAGTTCAGGACCAGCCTGGGCTATAGAGCTAGACCCTGACTCAAAAATAATATGTGAAAGCATGTGAAGTATTAGATTTGCACAGTGTCTAACATGTTTATAATTTTCAAAGGAACAAATTGCACATCATGCAGTGAGTGAAAAAAAGAGAATTTAGGATCATCCTTCATCGGAGAGTTTAGTTTTGTTTTTAACCAAAAATGCAAAATTACTCAAAAAGTATTTGAAATTCATTAAAATTTCTTCGTATAGAATCTGAGTACTACAGACATATATAATTCATGAAATAATGTCTCACATCACAGGCTAAAAGACTATTGCCCCTACAGTAATCTAGGATAAAGCTATTAGTATCTCTGGTACTCATAGAACTCATTTTATAGTTCTTAGATATGATTCATCTTTATTATCTTTTAACCAAAAATTGTAATACAATTAATATACCACAATAATCTCCAGTTTTTAGAACACAATTTGATTTTTTTTCTAGAAGATTAACAGAGTTTTTCAACCGTCACCGCAATCCAATTTTAAAGCATTTCTATCACCATAAGAAAGAACTTTTTACCACTAATTTACTTTCTGGTTCTATAAACTCCTTGTTGGAGATATTTTATATAAATAAAATTTGTGAGTTCAGGACCAGGCTGGACTACAAAGTGAGACCCTGTCCAAATAAGTAAATAGAAATTTGCAAGGCTTGTGTTTGTGTGTTTCTTTAGGTCAGGAATCTCACTCTCTTGCCCAGGATGGCCATGAGCAGCTGCTGTTACTGGTGTGCATTACCAAGAGCAGCCCACATGTGTCTATTATTTTGTTTTGGGCTTCGTCGGTTTCTTTAACCTAAGATTTTTGAAGTTTCTCCATGGTGTAATGCACGTGAGAACTCTGTTCCTCTTTATTGCTGAATCATCCACTCTTGCATGGATACATCACGTGATTTTTGTCCTCCACCAGTTGATTGACGTTTGGGTGGTAGCCACAGGTTGGTATTGTGAATAAAGCTGTAATACATACACTCCTCTTGTTAAGAACATATGGTCTTGTGTCTTGAATGGACATAACTGGTAGTGGAATGTCTGGAGTAATTCTGAGCAATATGCACAGAAGTATTAGGTAAAAGGAAGCAGACACTCCACAGGGAGTGTAGGTGTTCATAGGATAAGACATTTCTGTTGTTTTGAGTTGGTTGGGTTGGTTTGGTTGGTCATGTGAGGGATTGAGCCGGGGAGGCCTTTGTACTGAGGAACGTCCCTGGCTCCCACAATCCTTTTTACTTTTATTTCAAGGCAAGCTTCCCTGGGGTACTAAGCCTCCTAGGCTGCAAACTTGTGACCCTCCCACTATGGCCTCCCAGAGCGCTGGGACAGAGTGTGCCACCACACACAGCTTATTAAGAAACTGTCAAACTGCTTCAAAAATGGCTGTCTCAATTTACATTCCCACGAGCAATTCATGAGGACTCTAATCTGTCCACATCTTAGCTAGAACTCGTTTTTTTGTCCTTTTAGCTATAGCTACTCTCATAGGTGTGAAATGCTAATTTGTTGCCATTATAATTTGCATTTCCTAAATGACTAAGGGTAATGAGAACATTTTCATGGATTAATTTATATACATTCTTTATAAAATCTCTTCAAATCATGCATCTACTTTTTACTTTAGTATTCAAGTTTAATTGTTCTTCATAAATTCTGAAGACAATATCTTTATGGAATAAGTTGTTTTCACACTCATTTTTTGGTTATCAGTATTGAAGCACAAAAGTTTTCAGTTTATTAAGTATCAATTTAGCTCTTTTTTGTATGCTTTCAGTATTGTATCTAACAAGTTACTGCTAGACTTAAGATCATGAAGATTTCCACCTATGCTTTTCTTTGCTATTTTGTGGAGTTTGTCTTATATTAAATGATTAGAAAAAAGGGATCTTTACAAATTTGTGTGGGATAGAAAAATATGTAAATTATATAGGAGAGAGAATGCAAATAGAGTCTCAATAATATGTGCAGTAAATGATGTCATTTATCTTGTTAAAGATAAAACAGAAAGTGTATAAGTTGCAAAACATCCCCTTTAAATTTACTTGCAAAAAACTGGCTCAGATCTCAGGAAGACTAGAGCAATAGAGTTGGAGGGACAGCTAATTAGTGAGGGTTCCATCGGAAAAGCAGAAAGGCTCTTGCTCAGATGTCAGCCAAACGGTTTAGGTGAGGAATCCATAAAATAGTCAATATGAAGAGATAAATTGTCATACCTGTGAGAGACACAGTTCTCTAAAAAGAGTAGATACCTGTAATCCTGGTGCTCCGGGAGGCTGAGGCAGGAAGATTGCAAGTTCCAGCTCAGCCTGCGCAATTTAGTAACATAGCAATACCCTGTCAAAAAATAAATAAATAAAAACATTGGGGATGTAGCTCAGTGGGTTAAGTCACTGGGGTTGTGGAGATAGGGCTACAGGTGGAAACAATAAAATAACCTGAAAATGTATTCACGTATTCAATTGTGCTAAGAGACACCAGAGTTCAAGAAAAGTAATCAGTCTCAGTCTACTTAAACATTACGAGTACCAGTGAAATGATTCATAATTCTCACTTTCATATGAAGTGCGATATGGTTATATTCCATAAGTGACAAGAATGAACATGTTTTACTAATCCACACAGTATTTAAATGTTTTATTAAAATATATTACCAATTCTGACTATAAGGCTTCATAATAAAACCTACTCCCACAAACGTAGTTTGAAAGTTACCACTAAACTACTTGCTGCCTATCTCCATAGTCTCTAATTCTTTGATAAATAGACAAAAATATTATTACCAAGCAGGAACACATAGATTAATTAATGTGAGACATATGGCTGTCAGTTGAGTAGGCTGTTGACTTTTAAAGCATAAAAATGAAGGCTTTATTTATAGACATTAAGTTTTAAAATGTCACAGTCTACAAAACCACTAGTCTAGCCACACCCTTTTTAATTTTAGTTTTAACTGAGGGACTTGGATTGGCTGTTCAAAGATTGCTACCAATTTGACTAATTACCTATAATATAATATGAATTAATATATGAAACTTTTGTGCTCCATACTAGTTATGAGCATATAAATGTATTATGCTTTTAATACTATCATAAGCTTTTCAGTAAAGATTTTTCTTCTGAGTTCTCACTGTCTAACAGTGTTTGGTTCAAAAAAAACACTTGTTGAGTGTCACATCTTAGGTATTCAATTAAATTTTCACTTACCCTTTTAGCTACCTAGAAAAGCTCACCTTCTTGTTTCTTTAAAAGTGAAACATTTATATCCAAAGATTTCACTTGCAATCTGCTTTTACAGTTTTCAACTTTTCCCCATTTTGTTAATGTGTATATATGCATTATGTAATGTTTACATTGAACTTGGTTAGTTTGGGCACATATATATCGCATCAAAAATCACAAACCTTTCCCATCTTCCTCTTTGATCCTCCCCGGTGAGCCCCTCTGACTCCCACAATTCCCCCCATTTGGTGTTTCTAACTGCTGCTCTTCCTTGTCTCACCATGTAATGTCTCTTAATTGCCTTCTTTTAAATGTGAGTTAAACTAAAAAATTCCGAGACTACTTATAAATTTTAAATATTTTTAACAGTAGTATGTTACATAAAAAATGATTACCTTTAAGAGTCTTTAAATATTCTAGTCAAAATAGAGCAAAAATAGTCAAAGAATGCAATCCAATTCAGTCACCACTGATTGAAGTTTTCCTTGGTCTTATGTTCTAAATTTGCATAACAGCATAAAAGACATAGATCTTATCTCAAGAAATATACATCAGAAATAAATATGTACTTTGCGATAATTTCATGTTAATTATATTTTAAATACTTCATACATATGACAGGAACATTATTTGTTTTAATGCACTTAATCTTGAGATAACTCTTCAAGGTAAATGCTACCATGCATTCGCTTTAAACTCCAAAAATAAAATTTCAAGCCAAGTCTAACGTGCTGACCTATAATCTCAGCACTCTAGGAGACTGAGGCAGGAAGATCATAAATTCAAGTCCGGCCTGGGTAACTTAGTGACTTAAAAATACTCTGTCCCAAAATAAAAAATAAAAATTGGATTGGAGATGTAGCTAACCTTGAAGGCTCCTAGCTCAACTGCTAATACTACCAATAAATAAATAAATAAATAAATAAATAAATAAATAAATAAATTTTTAAAAATATTGAAGAAGTGAAATTACTTGCTCCAAAATTGTAGCTAGGCTTAGGCAGAGCTGGAATGAGAGCTATGTGGTACAAATTAAGGCCTTACTCCACTATTCTGCCTGTCAACTGTCTGCAACTTCTCTTTTCCTTCTTTTTTAAAGAAATTTTGAGACAGGGTCTTACTCTGCAGTCCAGGCTGGTCCTGAACTCACTATGTAGCCCCGGCTGGCCTTGAACTCACAGCAATTCTCCTGTCTCAGCTTCCCAAGTACACACCATCACTACCACCATGCGCAGGCTTATGTGGCGCTAGGGAATTGAACTCAGGGCCTTGAGCTTGCAAGGCAACTGCCTTACCACTGAGCCATTCCTCCAGCCCTAACTTCTCCTTTCCTTAAGCAAAGTTTTTATTTCATAAAATGGTTAACATCTTTTTTCAAACATAACATCAAAATTAGAAATCGACATTTGCAGATTATTGGACAGTAAGTCCATTTTTGACCTTTGCAGTACTTTGCATGCAGAAACAGCTTGAAGATTGTAAACATCTTTACAAATATATGACATGGTTAAATCATTATGAAATGCATCTTTAGAAGTCCCAGCTCCTCCATTAGCACATTTGCAAATCCCTTAAAACCTCCCAGTCTGCTCCAAGTTACAGGTATAATGGGATTGGGAAAAAAATTAGTGTAGACTACGGAAAGCTCTTGCTACTTTAAGGGCTGAGATGTAACGAAAATCCCACTTGAAAATAATTTATCAGCATTTAAATTATTAAAATCATAATAAAGCAATATTGCAGCAGCTATAGAACTGTATCCAAACTCTGAAGGAAATTTGGCTGACAGGTTGAGGTAAAAGAAAGGCCACTGAATTATGGAAGCAAGCACAGCACCACCGGAAGTTGCAGATGAATAAACAGATGCTGCTGTTGTTGTTATTGTTTTTTATTTATTTTGCATATTGGGGATTAAGGAACCCAGGAAATGCATAGCTACGTCCTTAGCCCTTTCAAAAACTTTTTACAAAGTTTATTCATATATGTATATAGGACATGATGATTCCATTTGTTTGGAGGAAGCAGAACATGCAAATGTTGTCTCACTAAGTTGCCCAGCCTGACTTGGAACTTGGGATCCTTCTGCCTCAGCCTCCTGAATACCTGGAATTAAGGCATAGGCCACCAAGTTGGCTCAACTGCTGGCTCTGATTAATTTATTGTCATTGTTTCCTTTATACATGTTCAACCTCAGCAGAAGGTAAAATAAGCGAGCATTAGATATGCTACTACATTCCTCCACAACTTTCTGAATATTGCTTTGCTGATGGACTTCTTCACGCTGCCCCTGTTACTGCCCACACAAACCTTGAAAATGCTGGGGGAAATCTTGTGAAACCATCCTTAAGCCTTACCTTACATTAATATCATCTTCTCTGCCAATCCCAGTGCATATTCACATCACAGAACGTGCTGCAGCAGAAATTTTGTATATTCAGAATACAATGGAGAACACCAACAACTTTACCACTAGATTTATTTCTTAATTTTGATTCATGCCTCCTTTTATACTTAAATAATAAAATATTTTAAATGTATCTGTTCTGCAGAGTAATATATTTTTGTAGATTAGTTCCAATTATGGTTAGTAGCACGTGGGCCGTTGCTTAGAAATCACTGCTTCCTTTCCCTGTAACAAATATCTAAGACATCCTTCATTCTTTCCCTTTGCAATTTCTGCATTATTGCGTGTCTTCTTTCATTTTCATCAACATTAATAGAATATGTGAAACCTTATGAGATAACCAATACAGTCTTGATTCCCAGTAGCCATAATGTAGAACTTCAGGACTAACCAAGGTCCAATATCAACTAAGGAATAAAAATTATCCAGAAAATGGGTCTTTTTTATCATTATGAGAAATTTGTTTTTGTCTAATGTATAAAATATTTTCATTGATGCAAACCCTACTTCCATATTTGGTGGTGAAGCTCTGATTTGGGGAACAGATCATCTTTCCACAAAACACGACAACCCAGAGAAAAAGCAATTTATTTTCTTGTCTTAATTTAGTGTGAATGAGGGGTCCAAAGTTTCTGTATTTCTGATTCATGGGCTGCTGAAGGTTTCGTGGACTCCTTGGGGCAGCTCCCAGCTGTTCGCCATTCTCTCTGAACACAGATCGATTTTCATATGAAAGGAGTTGGTGAGTGTTTTCCCTTGGGCACTGGAGCTAGCATTTCCCAAAGAAGTAAGTTCTTGCACTGCTTTTTGTTATCTTTCGTCACAGAGACCTGTTCAAAGGGCAGAAGAAAAATGGTGGTCAGATTGGTCCCTGCTCTCCGGCAGAAGGTGATGGAAATTAAGTAATGTTAGCAGCAATTGTTTGTGAGCACCTGAATCTAGATTGATGACAATTAGCAAGGGGCACGTTTTCGTAGAATATTCTGGGCACGCCCCTCCCTCTGTGGTCTGCCAATACCTGAACACTCACTGTTGTTGTTTTTTTTTTTTTATTTCCCCTGGTGCAGTTGATAACATCAAACATTTAAAACTGAGCACTGCTGAATGCAGCTCCCAGCAGCCTCAGCTTGAGCGATGTTATCGATGGTTACAGTGGTTACATGAGTAACAGAATTCCTGGCTTGGACTCAGTCTTGGCTTATGAAACGTCTTTCAGTTCTACCTCTCCTATGTTTCCATGTAGAGTAACTTGGTATCGGTGTTTCCAATGCCCAGCAATTTCTTTTTGGAAGAGAGCAGAAGATTTTGCACCACTGAAGATCTAATGACAGAATGCACACCTATAAATTTGCATTTGTCTATTGAAAATAACTGTCCTTTCCCTGGTTTATATATGTTAACAGAAGTTACAGGCATTCTGAACAACTCTTAAAGTCTTGTTTTTGTGTATCTTAATTATGGGGGAATTGCTTGCCCCTCCTAATAGAGGTTTAACTCTTAATTTGTGCATCAGTTTGCATGGCCCGGCTGAGCAAAACAGGTGTATTCCAGAATGCAGACCAGCAGGAAGGAGGGGCGGAGGTACTGAGAGGGTGCTTGTGTGAGAGCCAGGGTCTGTATCCGGAACCCAGACAAGATTCAGATGACGGGCCAACATGAGAGCTCTAGGGCTCTAAATTGATTTCGAGAGTCTCCTAAACCCACCCTACTCCTAATAAGCGACCCGATATATTTCATCAGAACCAAAAAGAGCAGAAAATTTCCGAAGGAGAGCTATGAAACAGCCAGGCAGAGACAAAGGCTAAGAATTACAGTCTAAACAAAGCTAATATTCCCTGAAAAAAATGGTGAAAAAGTTAATGTCAGATGTATTAATTAAAAACATTCAATTATAAAGTCAATAACTTGCATGCAGACATGACTGCACATTGCTCCACAAACTTCATGTCAATCAACTAGCTGACATCTCCATACTGCTTCTAACAACTAAGCATCTAACATAAAGCATGGTGATGACACTATATTATTTACTCAAAGTGTACAAATGTACAGAGAGAGTAGATTTTCTATCTTTCTTTCTTCCTTTCTTCCTTTTGTTTTCTGTGCTAGAGATTTAATTCAGGGCTTTTGCACTGAGCTACATCCCTAGCTTTTTCATTGTTTTTGTTTTGAGACAAGATCTTGCTAACATGCTAAGTTTCCCAGAGTAGACTCAAACTTGTGATCTTCCTGTTTTAGCCTTCCAGGGCCTTGGGATTACAGGCCCAGTTAAGAGAATAGATCTTAAGTGACCTCCTAACACACATACAGGCAAATGGTATTGTGTTAGATCCATCGACTAATTTGATTGTGGTAATAATTTCACTGTATACACTTATATCAAATCCTTGTCACATTGTATACCCTGAATATGTACAATTATTGGTCAATTTACCTCAATAAGTCTTCAAAAAGAAGATGTGTGTATTTCACTACATATACTCATATATGAAAATATATATATGTAGACTACATATATATATATATATATATATATATATATATATATATTCAACAGAGATAATAGATATTAAGTTTAGGTAACATTTATATAAAAAGAGTAAAAGAGTACTAGGAGTAATAACAATAAAAAAGGCAGAAAATATAAAAACCACCTTTTCTTGATATACTTGTGACCTAGCACAGGCTTAATCCTAAAAGTTTTGTATGTATGCAGAGTAGTGCTTAATTAGGAAACTAAAGGAAACATCACTAAAATGTTCATCTTGTGTATTTTTCATTTAAAAACTACCGAACGAAAATAATACTAAAAACTCCTATATTCATAAATATAAAATTCAGAGTGTCCAGAAATTCCACTCACTTTCTTTTCCTTCCACCATGATTCCTTGCATTTGTTTTCCTTGTATTCCCTTTTCTTTGGGTTTAAATAAGGAAGTCAATGTTTAAAATTATATTGCTATACATTAAAATAAGGAAAAGACAATAAAAGACTGAAAATAGTGTAATAACCTTCTTGAGTTAAGCCAGGTTACTTCAGGTAAAGTGCAAAGACCATTTATCTGTACAGTGATAAAGGCATTACCATAGCCCCAGTCCCTAATGTCTCTCTTGCCTCTCCTAGCAAGGTGCATTAGCCGACTAATAGTATTTCCAGATAGAAAAATGGGAAGGAAAATGCTGAGCGGGACACAGAGGAGCTCTTAATAGACTTGTGTACATACATTAGCCTCTGACTCACCATTGATTTGCAGAGAGCTGCTGCCAAGGCCATCCCAGGGAGTCCATCCTTGACACCTCCTCTGACCCCTTCAGGCTTCGTTTCTCTAAAATTTTATAAGCTTTCTAAGTCAATGCTCCAGCTTAACAAAGAATTTAAACAGGCTTAAGCCAGAAAAGGTTAATATCTTGTTTTCTTCACTAATTTCAGCACATGTAATGTTCTGCATATTGTTTTGCATAGTGTTTGTATCTCTGTTTACAGAGTCAACAAACATCAAATACTTGAAGAGCTGAGAGGAAAATACGAAAAATGAGCTTTTCTCCTGAGCTTGTGTTGTGACAAACTCTTCGCTGTAAATTTTTGAAGTTTTCTCTAGTATAATTTTAGACAAAACAGTTAACACTAGACTAAAATATTCAAAGCACACAAAAATGTAAAAATGAGCAATAAATTGATTTCGTTTATTTACTAAATTGCTTTTTCCCCTCTTGGTTCATATCATCCATCAGTCGGAGAGCCAGAAATCTGCCTAGAAATGAGTTGTTTTCTCTGTACAAACAGAAAGCTGACAGTTTTCCTTTATTCCTAGTAAGGTCCTGAGAGAACTAGATTAAGGTGTTTGAATTTAAACATGGAGATGTGTGTGATGGTTTCTCGTTATCCTTTCACACTTTGGGGAAGTTGCTATAAAGGCATCACTCACAAGGATGATTTATAAGTGCTTTCTGCTTTTGTGTTTTTAAGCGAGGGGTAGAGGATTTAATACCTCTAATCAAAGTACAGACAAACAAAAGTGATATTACTTACTCAAATACAAATAAGAAACTTCTACAGATCATATCCTTGTTTGTAAAGTCTGAAGATTCTTCTGCTACTTTGGAAATATGTGAACCAGAAATTATTTGAAGTTACTTCTATTTTGGATAAAGATGCATTTAATAATTTATTTACTTTAATATTTTTAAGATTGAGATCGACAGGTTTCCATTGTTTCATCAGTGCTGTCTTGTGCATGTTGAACCTCTCCTTTAGGTAAAATCTAAACTATGATACTTCTTCATTACTTGCGTCATTGCTTCTACAAGAGACCTCAGTTTTTGGTTCTCATTTCACTTCATCAGGTCCCACATAGGCTTCTCTATCTCATATCCATCTAGAACAACTTCTTCTCCTTTGTCACTTCTCTTCCTTCTGCTGGCACTGTCATTTCCTATTATGCCTCCATCTTCTCTGTAACTCACCTATTTCACCCACTGAGTTCTAGTCATAAACTAGCCCAGCATCTGAAGGAAGCCCGTGAGTTCTAGAGGAACAATTACACAACTATGCCGACAGGATCGATTCAGATGCCCTCTCGTAGCTGGACTCTGGCCCTCTTTGGCTACTCACATATTCTCACATAAGAAATTGTCCGGCAAGTCAGAGCCATCCACTGGCAAACTGTTTAAAGGTCTTTCATCTTGTCTGCTGCTACCCATGTGATCTCAAAGCCCTTTTCTAGGCAGCACTCTTACTTCTCATTTCACAGAGATATCATAACTTACTAAATGTTTTCTTACCTGACTTCCAAACCTAATGTATCTTGTCGAGGTCTCCGGGGTGCCTGGCCAAAGTTGGCCACTAGCGATCAGGAACCGGTAAAGTCTGGCGCAGGAGTGTCCAGCGGCCATGACTACAAAGGACAGAAGTCACAGAATCACATCTGGAAGACTGAGTCAGTGTTAACAGCTCATTTATTGTTCTCAGGGGCCAGACTTATAACTAGTTGAAGGGACGCAGGTCAGCCAGGGTGATAGGGCAAGGGTCATTACTGTATCATTATCAGGTTTCCACAAATTATAGAGTTGTAGAAGAGCTCAGAGACTATTTCATTTTTTCTTGTTGGCTTAATCTATAAAACCAAGAAGAATCCTAACTGGATACTTTTTTTGATCCTGTCTAGACTATCCATACTCAACCAAAGGTGAGACAGGCTTAGAATGTTTTAAGAGGCCCCACAATAATATCTAGATTAAGCCTCAAGCTCTTAATTTCCACTCTCAGAGCAGATATTTTGAACATTGTATATCTTGATTTTCTTATGTGTAAAATCATGCTTACACTTTTCCCCAACCTCCAGTTCTAAGACTATAAAGTAGATGGTAGAGAGCATGAATGCGGGGAAGTAGACTAGCCATTTGGGGATACGACAGAACAGTGACTGCCCTCACGTACATTTTCTCCCCATGCCTTGTCCCGTGTCCTCCCTAAAGTTCGCACCATCGAGTTTGGCCAGCATCTCTCTGGCAAGAAGGCGCATGAGAGCCAATGCCCAAAGAGCATGAGAGAATTATCATCACCCTCCTGACATTTCCATAACAAGCTCACAATAGATCCACTGCTATGGCTCCCTTTGCGTTGACCCTGATGCTAAGCACAGGCTAAGGGCGCATGCCACATAGTACATCCAACCGCACGCAGCTGTGGAAGAGGGAAAGTGATGTCAAGTTTGGGACTCAATTTAAGTACAAGCTTAGGCCAGTGAATTACGTGAATCACAATCTTCACTTCTTTGTTAACATCAATGACAAGCACACATACCTTTTAGAGACAGAACAAAAACATCCTGAGCAGAAAGGTGGATTTAAAAAAATAAAGAAAAATTATGGGCAATTTAGAAAAAAATCTGTAATCATGATACCCCTCTTTCCAATCAACCAATAGCATCTCAGCATTTGGAAAGCCTACTTTACCTTTATTTTCCAGATGTGCAGCCTCATGTCATTTGTAGCTACTGCTATATCAGCCTTTACAATAGTTTATCTGTTTTATTTTAATAATAATGAAAAAAGAAAAGAACAAGATTTTAATTCTAGATTTTAGCTTTTCAAAATTCTCCCAGGATTGCTAAAGACACTATTCTTTTTCCAAGCATGGAGTTCTATCCAATTTTACCAGTTTGCAACAGAAACCAACACCCAAAACAATTGTTTGCATTCCTTTCACATAAAGTATTAATTCCAATATATTCCTTCAAAAATAGTGAATCACTAATCCTTTTGTACTCAGAACTATGAGGCGTGACTTGTTTTTTTTTTAATTAGATGTGACTTGTAAAAATAAAGTTAATATGGTTTAGTGCATCATCACAGAAGACTCTAAAGAACCAGGGGAAGAATTTATGGTATAGACTACATGCAGATGAAGGTTAAGCTCGTGCAAGTGCCTGTAAGCTTTTTCTTCATTAAAAAATCTCTTCATTTGTTTGAAATTATAGAAAAAATTCCAGAAATTAATAAATAATGTAAATAATTATATATAATAATATAAATTTTAAGTTGATCCTTCCTGCCTGGAGCATGAATCATCCCTTGGTCCTGTGGATCCACTCTGTAGGAGCTGTCCGCTTCTCAGTTATCAGATCTCATGTTGTGGAATTGCAGCGCTGTGTACCCAACTCTTACTTTATAATATCAGCCCCGAAATGCAAAGTAGTGATGCTCTCTACCAATTCAGACATGTAAAAGAAAAACCTTAAGGTGCTTCATTTAAGTGAAAAGGTGAAGTTTCTTGCTATAGTTTGGATCTCATTGTATTTGGAATCATGTGTTACTGGGAAGCAGAGTCTGGCTGGAAGAGGCAGATGTTTGGGATTTGACCTGGGGCGGTGGGGGGGGGGGAGGGGGTGGTGGTGGATTGTATCACCTTGTTGAGATCTGGGATTGCCCAGGGCAGAGCTTTCAAATGTTTATCATTGATTTGTGGACCAGGAAACAAGGGAGGGGCACTCAACCTAGGGGGCCTAACTAGCAGCTTGAAGTTATTAAATGAAGGAAGAAATAACATTGTTGCAGCTTCTTCCTAGGAAAGCTCACTGGCTTCTGCTTTCCTTGGCTTCTATCAGCCATGGGGTGAACAGCTCTCAGCCTCTGTCTCTGCCATGTGCCTTCACCTTTGCTGGCTGCCAGGTGAATGGGTTGTTTGTGTGACACCTTCTGAGACTGTGAGATAAATAAATGTTTCCTCCCTTAAATTGTGGATGTCTGGTATTCTGTCACAATAACTAATAAGTGACTAAGACACCTTTCCATTAATAAGGGAAGAAAAAGCACATGGTAAGATAGCGAAGAACAACAAATGATAACAAATAGAGAGAAAAAAGAAAAGGAAAATGTATACTTGGCTTCTTTGCTACAGATGATTCCAGGTACCACTGGGACATGCTGCCAAAAATAAGGGACTACTATACGACTATCATCAGGTTTTTTTCTAGGTGTTTCTTTAAAAGATGAATATTTGAGTATTTAATTGAAGCGATAGAAATACCTAAAAATATTTCTGTGCACACAAACAAAATCAAAGGAAAGGGAATGTGACTTTTTGTTATCAAGTATTGATAAGAAAAAAAAAGGAAACATTGGAACAGAGTTATAGCTGTTGATGGTGAGCAGACGTGGACGCTTTTATCTTTTAATCATGACAAAACTGACTCAAATCTTGTATTCAATTTCAGTTGCATAATCTCAAAGGTGATTTTAAGACTTGTTCCATAAATTCCTTCATTCATAATAGGAGATGACATGATGTGCATTCAACATGTGTCAAGCATTGATAAAATACACATTAGTTATTTCTAACTCTTTCAACAATAAGGCAAAAACTATTATTTACTTTTATGAGGCTGATATTGTTATCATTCTACCAGCTATTATTACTCATTACTTTCCATGGATAAGGAAATTAAGGATTTGAGAGGTTAAAACTTGTTAAATGTCACTACTGACCCATTACACATGTCCAGAACAAACATTGTCTGTCCTTGATTTCTTCTACAATGGCTTTAAAACTTGAGATTCAAGACACAAGGAGACTGCATCAATTTGTCCCAAACATTTCCCAGTTTTCCTCAGGGTTCCAACTTACTCAATTCCAACAGTGTTCAATTCATTTGTTTTGACTAGGCTTGATCTCATTCTAAATTTTTAGCTAAAAATTTCTAAGGAAATTCACCTAGAAAAGCTGTTTTCCAGGTCTTCCTCATTTTTCTCTATCTCTCCAACCACACTAAACTTTAAAATAATATCATCCTTTGGTTGTTTATTGCATTCTTTATTCTTCATTTACATAAAATCATTTTTCCACTCCGTTGGTCTGGTTCAACAAGAAACAAATGATACCATACAGTAATAGGAAGTACAGCTATGGAGTGTGTGTGTAAAGGTATCTGCCACAATAGTTTGTGCTTCTTCTTGAGGTAATATTTTAATTGATTAAAATTTTTGGTAACAGGAAAAAATCATTATCACAAAAACAAAACAAATAAGATTCATATCGCCAAAGTTTCAAATCAGCCAGGCACTCTGACAACACCTTTGTAATCCCAGAACTGAGGCAGGCTGAGCAAGTAGGGTCATGTGATCGTGTGTCTGAATCCTGACTGGCAATTTAGCAAGATCTTATGTCAAATTAAGAAATAAAACAGATCTGGAGATGTAGTTCAGTTGTACAGTAGCCCTGGGCTCCATCCCTAGCACCATAAAAAAAGAAAAACAATCGAACTCTCTTTGTTTTGCCTTCTCGGCCATTTATTTCTTGAATGAGGACTGAAGCCAGCAGACTACTTCCTCCCGGAAGCTCTTTAACTTGTGAGCTTTCTCAAGGATATAAGGGTCTCTGAACTAGGGAGGATGAGGGCTTGTCTCTAACAAGCTCTTCCGTCTGACTCTTTAACAACATTCAGAAGAAGATAACTCTTAACCTCAGTGGAAGGAAGAGGGACCTGTATACTAGTCTAATGTCTGCTTGTAGACTACACGCATTTCTTAATGTCATTTCTTGGTCTCACATGTACACGCATCAAGTTATACTCATTTTATTCTTTGTGTTTCACTATTTTTCACTTCTTTCTGATAAACCACTTCTGAGGGTTCTATTCTGCTTTGTTTCGATTGCTGAGTTCATGTCTAATTCAATCAGAGATCAGAGAAAGAAAGTGAAAGTGACAGAGAATTTTCAGTGCCATATGCAAATATTATTCTTGAATTGTCATTTGGGAACTGGTAAAAAATCGTTCCTTTTCCTCCACCTTGGCCCCTGCCTGGACAACTGTCCTTGTGCAACTAGTTTCCCTCCTGAGATGGTTAAATAATTCATAGAGCTCAATAAAAATAAAGTGCGCCTTTAAAGTCGCTAAACATAAAGCATTGTCATTCCTCTATCTCCCTTGTCCTTGAACCATCACAGAGTTTACATTTAGAACTAAATGCAGTGTTCCTCTGTCATGAAGATTCCGGGGCTGACTCTCACAGGCACCCCAAAGCTCCACAGGAGTGACACAGCACATGCACATTGGCTTAGTAGATACGTACTCTGGTTCCTTCTCACTAGCTGCTGGGCCCACATTACGTGGCATAAGTAATAAACTGTGCCCTGGCCAAGAGCAGGAAGAGCAGTTGGCATTAATCCTTCCCCGGGGGCCTCCTTCAACCTTCCACGGCAAGTAACCACAGAGATTATACCTGCAGTGGTATAACCTGCATGGTAGATAGATTGGGGTGGGTAAGAAGCTTGCACGAGCTGATTGTCTGCTTCCCTTGCAGTGGCATTGCCAACTCGGGGTGGTGACAACCACTCCCTATCTGGCCCTGAGATCATTTGGAATGTTTGTTCCCCTGCCTTTGGGCCTATCACTGCCTCTGCTTACTTCCTGCCCATAGCACAGAGGTGGGGATGAAAGAGATGGAGAAGGTCAGATGCTGTCCAAGAATTCAGTCTAAAGAGGCTGCTGAGAATCCCTGGAGAGCAGGAATAGGCCTGGGGAAAGGAAAATCCATGCAAGCCGAAGTTCAAGCCCTTGCGTACGCTCTGCTGCTTCAACAGAATTATTATTTAAAATTACTATTCAAAATGCAAGGGAAATGACCCCACCAGCATTAGGTCCTAGTCCAGAGGACCACTGTGCATTTAACTCTATGTGACGGCGTTGGCTTTGTGCCTAGGTTTCTAGTGCTACTCCTACCCAGTGACCTCTAACCTATTGGTTTACTGTGGTTGCTTTTATTCAAAAAAAAAAATCTTAGGAAATATTCCTCTTAAATATTCTTTAACAGCCGTTACTCTCGTATTATGCAAAAACCGCCTTGATCTGGCATAAATGGGACTCCCAGTTGACATCTTCAGCTTCCGCATTACCATTTCCCACTGCTTCCTGCAACACCTGTCTCCTGCCACTCCTCGCTCTAAGTGCTGCATTTTCGAGGTTTTGCCTGTTGTCTGTTTCCCTGTCAAGAGTGTTTAATCCTCTTTCTACCACTTCCATTTCGATGCTCACACTCAAGATGCTATCTTGCTAATTTTCAAGGTCACTGCCCTCCCACCAGCACCCCTCTTTGTGCCTCCTTTCCCTCTTTATCCATCTCCTGGGCTCCAGGATTGGACTATCACAGGATTGGTTGGGGATAGGTGCTCACACCCTGCTGCCAGTCTGAGTGACAAGCTAAGGTCAATCTAAGCACTGTATTCTTAATGTCAGGAATCTGTTTCTCTTCTCCTTTCGTCCTCCTGTGTGTAAAGCAGGCCAAGATTTTAAAAGGGAGAGCCTGGCAGTAGAGAAAATAAAAGGCACTGCTGGTTGGTTTATGGGGGTTTTGTTTGTTGCTTTATTTGTTTGCTAATGTCAATTTCCCAGTTCAGCTCTAAGAGGCCCATCACTGTACTCTACCCCACCTAACCTTCGGCCTTTCCTAACATCCCCCTTCTGTGAGGAACGTCCTACTGGTGTTGAGGATGACACCAATGGCCACTCGAACTTCTTCTGAAAATAATTGGAGAACAGCTTGCAGGTGATCCTCTGAAGGCTTATCCAATGGGCTCCCATAAAAAAAAAAAAAGAAACAAGAAAAAAAAACCTAAGATTGATATACTTGGCTCCATTTTGACTGCTGTAAACCTATTGAAAATAAACAAAGTCCAACTCGCAACGCCGACAGAACTATAGCTAAGGCTCTTAGAGGGAGGATTAGCCAAGATGCCCAAACCCTCAACCAAAAGTTTCATGACTCAAGTTTAGGAAGCCCTTTCAGCCAGCATTTTAGCTGCATCATTCACCATTCCAGAAAAGATTGATTTAGAAGCAGTGTTTTTCATCTAGGAATAGGTTTAGGTCTTCCCCTTTTCCACAGCCAAGTGGTCAAAACCCCTGCAGTTTTGCAATGCCACTGCTGCACGTGAATCCACTTGATTTGAAAGGTGATCCTGTGGAAAGGTGATCCTGTGTTGAGCCGCTTCTTCTAGGCTGTCCACCAGGTCAGAGGACAATAGGAAAAGAGAGAGGCTCCCCTCCTCTTCCAGCTCCTACACCGGTGGTGAATCCTCAACTCACCAGGAGTGGGATGAAGGTGTTCTTTCATCTGGCCCTACTCTTTGAAGCCAGAGGAAATGGTAGAGTTCGGTTATTCAGTGCTGTATTAACTTCAGAGCTGAGGTAGACAAGACTACACATTCCCATCCAGTTTGCTGGTAAGCACAAATACGAGGTCATTGCGCAGAGAACGAGATTCCCTGGTGACCTAGGCGGAAATTATTTTTAGTAATAAACAGAGAGGTGAGTTTACTCAGGGTACTCACTAGGAGGGGCCCTGACAAAGGCAGGAAGGGTCCCATGGGAGTACCACGTTGCACTCATGTGGCTTTGGTTTCCATTGGAAAAGTTTCTGAGTATCCAATAATAGCTATCCATTGGAGCTGGCTTATTCGGGCAATAGTAAGCCAATAGTAAGCACTCCGATGTGAAAGAACTGGTAGGTTTTTATTGACAATAGAAAAAGTTTCTATTTATTAGTGTCCCTGTGTCTACAGACAGTTTCCAAGAAAATCACACAGGGCCCCACCAGGAAGTGATACAGGATAACTGACTTTGGCGTGATCCCAGGAAGGCTTTATCTCAGGGTCTGCTTGTAAAGAAATCCTTCCAATGTGCCCAGACATTGACCTTGTTCCTCAGTCCTTAAATATGCAAAGGAATTCCTGGAGCTTAAGTAGCGTAAGTAGCATTTGAATAGATACAGGACTCCTAATAGGTGGTTTGTTAGGGGAGACTTTTGTGATGTTATCTTGATAAACACACTAAGGAGATTTAAGGCCGGTTCAGCAAAGGTTTGTTTGGGAGATTTAAGTCTCTTGACTTGGCAATTCTGGGGCCAGGGCAGCTTTAAGTGCCTGCTTTAGTGAGGTGAAGACCTATGAGGTGTTCAGGCCTAATGATGGAGCAGTTTGCTGTGACTTCTCAGTTGTCCTAAGGAGCCTATATAAAGCCTTAGCTAACTTTGCATATCTTGGGCTCCATAGTTTACAAAACCCCATAAATGCCCAGGAAGACACAAAGTTTTTTAAGGTACATAGGGGTGGAAAGTCCATTATTGGTTGAATACACTCTTGGACTTAGGGACCTCTTGTCCTTTGATATAATTAAACCCAAGTAGCTGACCTGAGACTAGCCGACTGGCCTTTTTCTTTAAACACTCTATATCCTCCTTGAGCCAAAGCTCTGGATGCTGAGGCAGGAGGATTGTTGTGAGTTCAAGGCCAGACTGAGCTGCAAAGTGAGTTCAGGACCAGTCCAAAAAAATAAATAATTTAAGGGGTAGATTGCTGTTGTTAATTGCTTTGCAGTGCCAGGATTATTGAAGCCAGGGCCTTCTCACTGAGCATCAATCCCTGCTCTTTTGTTTTTTTTTTCAAGACAAAGTCTCACTTCGTCGCTATGACACTATTATTGAACTGAAACCTGCAATGTTCCTACCTCCACCCCCCCGGAGTACCAGAATTACAGGCAAGCATCAATTTGCCCACTTTTGGTTTTTATCATCGGATTTGGAAATTTCTGGGTATAAATCCTTCATCAGACATATGTTTTGGAAATATTTTCTCCCAGTATGTTGCTTATCTTTTCATTTTGCTAACAGTATCTTTTGGATAGCAGAGAATTTCAATTCTGAGGAAGCAGCTTATTCATTTTCTCTTTTTTCATGTTGTACTTTGTTGTACATATAAATCATTTACTCAACGAAGGTTATAATGCTTTCCCTAGAATTTTTATAAATTTAAGTTTTACATTTGGATTTATTTTATCTTAATTTTGTATTTGTTATAGAAAATGAGTTTTATAGATGAATATAAAGAATTTGATTTTAAAATTTGTATTTTTATATTTGTTCACTGCACATTGATATCAAATTGCTTTGCCGTAATTTGTTGAAAACACTATCCTTTCATCATTGACAACCTTGAAAATCTTTGCCAAAAATCAATATATTTTTGAATCTATTTCTGGATTCTTTTTAAATTTGATATCTTTACCTATCCTCGTACAAAATGCCATTCTGCTACATGTTCATAGTTTGTAATCTGCCTTGAAACCAGGTAGTTTAATCCCCAAACTTCTACTTTAGTTATTCTAGGTATTATGTCTTCATTTGAAATTTAGAATTAGCTTGCCAACTTCTACAAAAAATTATTCATATTTAGATTGATGATATTGATGATCTAAGGTAGAACTGACATGAGAACAAATTGAATATTTCAATCTATGATAAAATACGATGTATTTGGATTAATTTCTCTAATCAACATGTTAGTTTTCAATTTATAGATCTTTGAAGTAATCTTAAGAATTTTACATTTTTAGACAACTTTAAATTTTTCCCTTTTAAATTTTAGTGTTTAATAAAACTATGTGTTTGGGCTGGAGGGATGGCTTAACGGTTAAAGCACTTGCCAAGCAAGTGCTAAATACCCTAGTTAGATTCCTCAGCACCACATAAACTGGGCGTGGTAGCGCACGACTGTAATCCCATCACTCGGGAAGCTGAGACAGACGGATTGCTGTGAGTCCAAGGCCAGCCTGGGGTCCGAAGTGAGTTCAGGACCAGCCTGGACCACAGAGTGAGACCCTGTCTAAAGAAAGAAAAAGAAAAAAAAGAAAAGAAAACTATATGTTTATACTAAATCCATCTTTATTTTTATTTTCTTGGGTATTACAATATATTCACCCTCTTCAATTCTAAAATTCTTCCCAAAATTTCAGAACATTGGATGACCATTTTTTTCTGATTTTTACTCAAATAAAAGTCATGCATTCCTTCACAACAGAATGCTTGGCTTTCTGATAGATTACACATAATAAAAGATTGAGAAGGTTACTTAGTAAGAAACTCAATGAGGTTATTAATTGAGAAGATAGCTTTATGGAAATTTTCCTTTTGTGAACTACTAAGGAGGATTCATCTGACAATAATACCCAGATTCTGATCTTTCAAGGGCAGAACAAAAGGAATACTTTTGACAATATTTGAATAGACTTTCATTGAACCACATGTTAGAAAACACCCTAGAGGGTGTGCATTTGCCTACCTGTGTTAGATTAATTGCTGGGAGACCAGAGCATTGTTTCTCAGCATCAGATGGCACTTGGCTCTCTAATGGGACTGATACAACCACGGCTGTCAATTGAATCAATTCATTCCCCCGAAGAACCTCTTGCTTACCCTCATTTTCCACTGAATTAGAGAGAGGCCACATTTTGTATTCTACTCTTAGTGTTACTCCTTTGGCAATTCAATAGAATTTAAGTGATGAATGAGTCTAAAAAATAAAGAAGCATATTATGAACTTTGGCAGAAGCTGTAAAGCTGTTCGGGAAAGCTTAGAATGTAATTTATTTCTGAAATCACAAATGAATGTGGTCTTCTTGAAACTAATTGAACCGTAAACTGGAATGTGGATCTTGAAAAACAAATCTCTATCCAAACTGAATAAATTAGATTTTTTCAAGTTATTTGAACTGGGAATCTGAAAAAGAGGACCACTTTGTGGGAATATTAATAAACTGTTTTGTCTTTCTTCTTCTCCTTCTTCTTCTTCTTCTTGGAGACAAGGTCTCCTGCTGTAGCCCAGGCTGGTCCTGAAGTCATTACCTAGTCCACGCTGGCCCCAGACACATATCAGTTCTTCTGCCTCCGTCTCCTGAGTACCGGGATTATAGGCATGCACCACCACGCTCAGTTCATGTACTGCTGGATAATCAGAGGTTTTTAAATTATATTCTAGTCAATCATACTACTCACCAAAATATTGTTCAAAATAATTTCTCTGATCCTCATAATATATGTTCCTCTACATTATTACTACATTTATTAGACTAGAAATAATTAGATTTTGAGGTTTTTTTCTTGAGACAGGATCTTGTTCTGTGGTACACATCAGTTTTGTGCTCACCATGAAGCCCACATTGTCCTCCAACTCACAAGAACCCTCCGGCCTCAGCCTCCTCAGTGTTGTATTTACAGGTATGTGCCACCACATCTGTCTTTGAGTTTTACTTCCGCCTTGATTAACGGTTTAATATCAGGTAACCAACTTTTGTACTGGTTTGTGTGGAGTGTCAAAGTGAAGTCACATGGGCTGGGGGTGTAAACAGCAGAATTCACTTTCTCACAATGCTAGGGGCTGGAGTTTTGACATCAAGGTGAGAGCTGAGTGTGTTTCTTCTGAGGCCTCTCTTCCTCTTGGGCATTTGCTGCCTGTGCACTGAGTCTTAACATGGTCTTTCCTGTGTGTGCAAGCTAGTGTCTCTGTTTGTGTCTTCGTATTTGGACATCAGTTGTATAAGCTTAGGATTACCTAATAACCTCGGTTTATTTTAGTAAACGTCTTATCTCTAAATACTGACGTGTTCTAAAGCACTGGCCTTAAGGCGTCAACACATGAATTTGAGGACAGACAAAATCTCAGATCGCAATACCTTTGATATTTTGCTTCTTTATACCGAAAATGCTTGGACTGATTGAACTATTGAACTATTTCTGAAAACTAAAAGTCTGAAGGGTTAGCTTTATTTTTAAAAAGATGAACCTTGTCTTTTCTATAAATTAGTTTTTGACTTTCAGTGGTTTCGATTGCAAGTATCAAAAAAAAAAAAAAAAAAAAAGACTGTGGCCAGCTGAGTGACAGGGAAACATGATCACAAAGATGCAGGTTCCGAGGGCAGAGAGAGGCCAGAGGCGGCGGCTACGAACCAGAAAGATCCCAGGAGCAGAGAAGAGCAGGGGCCAAGGGCAGCTTGCACGTCCTCGAGTACAGACGCCTTGGAGACCATTTGACGCATCAAACGGCCACTGTGAGAAGTGGCACCAGCCCCCACCTGCCCCATACCCAATGGGGTCTTGGGTGCAGGAGACTCCTGAAAGGACCGGGAGGAGTCACAGCAACATGGAATGGAAAACACAGGACACCTCGACCTCTGAAGACAACAGTCGCCCTCTACGACTACTTTGTGGTGTTCAATTAAGATGAAGTTACATAAGTTCAGGAGAGCTGAAGAAAACAGCAAATAATCTCCTGACATTTTAATGGCTCTTATCAATCACATTTTCATAATAAATTTTTGAAATAAAATTTAAAATAGAAGTGGAAGTAGAAAGTACTACATTAGAAGGGTTCACTAATTCTTTTTTCACTCAGAAATCTCTTGAAACTTTAGTGATGTTGCTTATGAATAAGAACAAATTTAGCTTAATTTGTTAAAAATCTGTGTACAGATAAAAATACCTGATACCTTTCAGCCATGATTTTATATTGAAGGGGTGATAGATACTCATCCTCCTTTAGTGCTCCATCATTTAACTTTCGTCATTTCTTTTAGAAATGTTGATGCAACCAACAAGGAATAGCTGCTAATTAAATTGATGCCCTGATTAAATTCCTTAACTTAGATTTCTTTATAAATGCTCTATTATTATTAATCCTTCTATATATTTTTCCCAATAGGCTTCTTGAAACTTGCTGCTTAGACTGTATTAAAATACTAAGTGTCACATTTATTTACCTTTTTCATTTGTAAATTTCTGTCACATCGCTTTACCTCAACTGTAATCCGTTCAGTGTTTTGTTCTTTTTTTAAATTTAAATAATGTTCTCTATTTTGGTCTAAACACTACGTCTGTAATAAAGTCATTGTTACACTCGGTCTACTCAAAAACGGTTCTTTAGATATTTACATATTCTATGAATTTTAAATTTGTTTTGAACTTAGTGTTACAACTTTCTAATTTCATTTTCTTTTGAGACCTTTGGAACTGATCACTATTTTGCCTACCTTTAGGTGACTAAGTTATTGAACCCTGTTTGCTGTGGGCTTTGTGTTTCCTTTCCAAGGCCCATTGGAAATTAATATGCATTACTGCACATTCAGTCAACAAATAGTTAATGGGTAGCTTCTCTGTGTTCTAGACACACAGTAGATGGTTACTAATATGATTTCATTAAACATGCTCTATGCACTGCTTTTGTTCTGCTGATTTTTCTGTTACTAAATTTTTGTAAAAGGTTTAAAGGCACAATAATAATGGAGCCTCTCCCCCATTCGGTTCTTGTATGTATATATCTAAGAATAGAGAAATCTCTGAAATTAAAAAAAAGATCAGGAAATCATCAGTTTAGGAGGAATCACATGTATGTCTCTAAACTTTTAAATTAGTAATTTTTCATAATTAAAATCACAAATAAGGTATCAGTTATTTATTTGCAGCAACCAGAATCATACTTGTGCTAGCACAAAAATACTGTACAGGGCTGGAGAAATGGCACAGTGATTAAAGCGCTTGCCTTGCAAGTACAAGGCCCTGAGTCTGATTCATCAGCTCTACGTAAGCGGGGCATGGTGGTGCATGCCTGTAATCCCAGCACTTGGGAAACTGAGGCAGGCAGGTTGTTCTGAATATAAGGCCAGCCTGGGCTATATTAGTGAGTTCAGAACCAGTTTGGGATACAGAGTGAGATCCTGTATCAAAATAAATAAATAAATAAATAAATAAATAAATAAATAAAGCAAAATATGCACATATCCAATTTCTAACTTTCTAAAAAGCCCAACTTCCTTAACTACAACAATAAGACAATTTGACAAGCACAAGATGTTTAAAACTGGAGTGATATTATGGGTGACACTAATAATGATAACCTAAACACATCATTTACTTTTGTTATTTACTCAGGTCATACTTTCATGAAGATGTGTAGTTACAGATCTTTCGTCTTGAAGCTGCAAAGAGGAGGCACTGGGGCCATTTTCATTTCAAGATTAAGTTACTGACAGCTAGCATTTGCTCACTTTCCCTTTTACAAAATATCAAAGTCAGACAAAAAGCTCACAAAACCTCCAGGTCCAACCTATGAAAGATAGCATCACAGGCTGGCACGCCACCCAGTCCCACACAATTGCACAATTGCTGGCTGCCAGGCAGCGATCATTGAGCGTGCAGAGCAGCCATCTGAGCCTGGCACTTAACTGGCCTTGGCTCTTGTGTGCTGCTGTAGGCCGTTCAGTCACAAGAGAGCAGGCATAAGCCTGAATTTAAAAAAGAAAAAAAAAAAATCTAAAAAACACATTTTCCTAATCTATTCACATTTGCAAGAAGCTCAAACATACATTAATAGATTGCAGGTCTTTAATTCAAGAACGGTCCTAAAGAAAGTTAACTAAAATTATTTATAGAGTTTAAATGTGTTTCAAAGAACTCAGCTTGAAAAGCGCTAATCCTCTGCCACTCATCTCTTTAGGGGAAGCACTCACAAATGGAAGCCAAGGAAAGTACCCAGTGAGCTTCCCTTCTACAGCTCACACCAGTTCCCTGACTGAAACTTCACATCCCTCCAATCCTAAGCGGAAGAGTCTTTCCCACTTGCTTAGCTTTTCTCAGAATCATCTTCCTCAGGAAGTTTTTCTTCTTCCTCAAAAGAAATGTGCTCCCTCTCACGCACCTTCAAATTTTGAGATGCGTGTGACACGGTTCCCTATTCCCTGCGGTGTAAGGGCGGAAACCTTGCTGTCTGTTTTTTCTACTCTTGCATCACCTGTGAGCAAGCAGGCCTCAGCTGCGGTGAGCACTAACTGAGCAATAACCTCATCGAACTGTCCACCCGGAGAAGCATGCTTCTCCACGTGCCCCTCACGTCAATGTGGCTCATGTTTTACCTGATGGAATGTGTTTTCTGCAACCCTTGACACTGTTTAGAACTCTGTATTTTTCTTCCAAAGCTTCCATGTTACAATATTTTTAAATCTGCTTTAGATCTTAATAGTCCAATTCTTAAAAAAACAAAACAAAACAAAACAAAAAAAAACTATTGTTCTTTTTAAAGACAATTCTTACAGAAAACCACAGGCCACAAGAAAAGTAGAAAGGTGTCCATAGTCATGTTTGCCTATGTGTTGTGACTGAAGATGAGAGATTATACAATCCACGCAGACTTGTGGCCCACTTGTACGTACTAAATCTCTTCCTCTGTATTTACTAGTTCAGTCACTTTTAGTTGAACATAGATGTGTTTTCATAGTCCTTTCAAATGAGCACAAGATAGTACAGATCTCATATCACCATTTTATCATGTTTTGAGGATGTATTTCTATAGAAGCTGTCAATGAGAAGGAGTTAGGCAGACATCTTTGAAAAGAAAGACAGGAAGCAAGATAGTACCCAGGAAAATGTCCCCAGGAAGAGCTCCAACTAAGTGGGCACATCCCGTTACATGCAAAGCATATTGGACTGAAATGGCTGACCTTTCCTCACGTTGTCTTGATTGGTCACTGGATGTCTCCTACGTGGGAGAGATACATTCTCTCACAAAGTGGTCTCTGTGAATGAGAGAAACCCTGAGGGAGCTGCCAGGTGGGGGTTCATTTTCCAAGCAGAAAGTCTTTCCTTGAGGAACGATTAGGTAGCATATCTCCACATCTTCAATGCATCTTCATGGAATCCCACATCCGAAAACAAGGACAGAGATAATTTTTGATTTAATTTTTTGAAATTGAAAAATGAAGACAAATAGGTTAAATTTTCATCAAACATTCTGTAGTTTCACCTAGACTTTTGATGAATAAGACCCATGACCTACACACAAATATTGGAGGGTTTGTTTCTGCTCAGTTTGAATATAGCGATTTCAAAACATTGATTATGTTCTGAAATACAGCTCTACATCGTGAATCTTGGCATCACTATGTTAAAATATTAATATTTTAAAATATAAAATTGGTAATGTTTAAATATTAAAATTAGTGATATTTAAATATTAAGATTTAAATTAATTGATGTTATTAAAAATCCCAAAACCCAGATGCCAAGAATTGTCAGACTTTCTTAAACAAGAATACCTAATTAGTCAGACCTCTAGAGGATTTTTTCAATTTTTCTGAGCATATCAACCATTTTTAGACTTGAGGGTTTGAATCACTTTTCATTGAAATTTGACAGTTATGACAACGAGATGTGAATGACAAAACAATTAAAATTATAAGCCACTTTGGAGGAATCACAAATCAACCTGATTAGTAACGAGCTAGTTTCTGAAAACAGAAAATCTATTTCCTGAATAGGAAAATGAATTTGGGTAGTGTCAAACACTAAAGCCTAAGCAAGAACATTTATAGTATTTCAATAATTTAAATGTCATAATAATTTGTCAATATTAACTGGTATCTGGAAAATCCTATTTCAAAGTTCTTCTTCAGCTTTGTGTACACCATGATAAACAGTTTCTTTGGCTTTAGCCTATATTTATGCTTCAAAATCTTAAAAATAGGAACTGATGGGCAGAGTTCACTGGTTACAGTCCAGGCACCAGACCCTGGGTTTAATTCTTGTAATCCTATAATCCTAGCATGCCTATAATCCCTGTACTCAGGAAGCAAAAGCAACAGAATTACCAGGTGTTCAAGGCCAGTCTGGGCTACATAATGAGTTCAGAACCAGCCTGAACTTCTGAGTGAGACTCAGTTTCCAAAATAAATAAATAAATAAATAAATAAATAAAAAAAATAAAATGTACAAATAAATTTTTTAAAAAAGAAATAGTTTGGGGGTTAACTCTTACAATAGTTTGAGTAATCAAAAATTTTTGTCTTCCTTTGTAATTGCATTAAATAATTACTTCGAGAGTTCTTGATGACAAAAGCTCTTTGACCTGAGATTGTGGAGAATCTCAGTATCTCTATCGGGGCATCTCCAGGGCTGTCAGTGTGTGTGAGAGGAAGAGCATTCTGAAGGCTGGGGTGGTGACAGCTGTGGGATCTTCACTGTATTGCCCTTCCTTTAAGTCAGTACTGGTAAAATATATTAACTCATATTTTCTAGTTTTGGACTTTACATAACTTTCATAGCAACAGAGTCTTATACATTGAAACATGTGCTGAAAATGTGAGTTACACATTCTGAAAGCTAACACCTTAATAGGTAGCTTTCCTATCTGTATAAATATTGGCCTTCATTATCACAGGATGTAGGATGCATTCGTGTCTTATTATCACATAATGTTTTTGGTCGAAGTGCTGCACAATCTTCAAATAAGTATGCAATTGCTTCTCCACGCTAATCTCTACAATGTTGCTCTGACGGCTGCTATTGCTTCATCTACACAACCAATGTCCTTCAACTTGGGAATCTGATATCCACTGTTTCTACAGGTTTTTAAGGAGGTAGCTCTTTAATAACAGAGTGGAGTTTGAAAATTCATCTACTACAGCTATTAGCCCATCCTTATGCGTCTAGCAAAGCTGTTTTAAAACTCCTCTCACATTCCAAATCCAGCCTTTCCTGGTCTGCAACCACAATGCCACAGATATTTTTATAAGTGAGCAGCATATTTAATATGGTAATGGATATCTATCTTTTGCTTAGCAGAAGAGTTTTATGCATCTGCGTGTGTTTATTCTGTTTTATTAAGAAAGAGAAATGAAGGAAAGGGCTGAAGAATATGATGACTCACTGAATTGCAGAAAACCTTCAAAAAATTGTGGCTTTCTTTGAAAAAGTACACTAAAATAGAAATATTCATCTCAGGCATGGAGGAATGCTTATGGCCAGTCAGGCCACGTGGATTTCAGGACCTGCCTGGAACAGACGGTGCCTCCAGGGGCAAGAGCTCAACCTCACAGTGAAGCCAACTCGGCAGGACTCCTGGATTTAAGGCTTCTGCGCCTTCGTCTGTGTAGCTCAAGGGCTTGTTACTTGAGGGTAGTAGGAGAAGCCTGAGAAAGGAATTTGTAAAAACTAGTAAGAGAAGAAGAAGGAAACACAGGCCTGGTTCAAGTCTAGGGTGAGGATGATGTCAAGTGCGGGTAACAGGGCTGTAGAAGATTCAGGCTTGCCCTTCGAATTTGGTCACATGAAGATGGTCAATGACTTTTGGCAGAACAGTGTCAGAAGAGCTGAAAAAGGAGTTTAGACAGAACTCACTAAATTTGAGAGTCGTGGAAGGTCAATGAGACGAGTAAGCAATAGTACATCCTCAAAATCATGAATCAGAATGAAAAAGAGATAGAGTGGCCCTAGCGTAAGAGCCTAGTTAAAATTCCAAAAAGAGAATGAAAGAAATGGAGATACCTGGAAATGTTTATATACTGAGGGGAAGAGAAAGCCAAGAGGATACTAGATGAAAAGACAGCTTAATGAAGGAAGGCACAAGAGTTGGCTGGCAACAAGACATCAGCCTCATCTGGGAAGACAAGTACAAGTAAGAAGAGATGAGTTTAAATGTTATCATACTTACGATAAGAGCTTCTGATGCCACTGCTACTTCGGCTCCCACCCCATTGGATGTTGAATTCACAATCCCTAGCCAGGTTAACAATGAAGAAGAGTTTGGGCATGCCAGCTTTCTTCAGCAATCTGTGGATGCTGGTGGAGGAAACTTAACAACAACAAGTTCATCACCTGGAGCCAGCATGGCCAAAGTTTGTTGATCTTGGGTGAACAAAGATTTACAAAGGAAAATCTTCTCAAATAGTTGAAACACAATAAAAGGGCAGCCTGGCGAGACCATTAACTATATTTGGTATCTGTAAAGTAGTGAACATTGACTCAGCGACTGTAGAGCAGGAAGGAGACGGTCTTGTTGAGTTTCAACATCCTTACTCTAAACAACGCCAGGATGACTTGTTGAAGAACATTAGAAGAAAGGTTTCAAAACCAAAATAAAATAAAATAAAATTTGTCAGGGAGATTTAACAAAAAATATAACTAGTTCACAAAAGGTTCAAATAAAACAAGAAACTACTGAGGCCGGGATTTCTGAATTACTCCATGAGAATGAATCCCTTTGGAACAAAGTGTTGGAAGTAGGAGCAAAGCAATCACAACGGCGGCAAGCCATCGGAAAGATCACCCAGTTTATTGTTACGATAGTTCAGAATAGCCAACTTGTGAATTGAAAATGTAAAAGACCCTTACTTCTAAACACTAATGTGACCATAAGAAGAATCTACCTCAGCACATAGCCAAAGAACCAGCTGACAATCACCACCATAAAGTTCCTCAGAGTAAGACAGAGGGTTTGAAGACAGGAGAGTGGATTTCAGATGGTGTCATTATGTATGCTGGTACTGATGATAATGCAGATGAGGATGTATTTGATCCCTCCAACTGTAGCCAGTAGCCTGATAGTCGTTGTTGACGACAACAATGAGGTTGAGTAGAGGCACCTGTTATTTGGGGTGGAGATCAGAGCAAACCAACCAGAGAATCCCACAATTCAAATGATGATGTGCTATGTTCCTTACATCTTGTGCTGTGTCAGTTAATGTTTTGTCTAGTCTGACCACAGAAGACCCTGTGACTGCCATGGGTTCCATTTTGAGTGACAACCTTAACCTTTTGGGGAAGATTGAGCTGTTGGATTATCTGGGGAAGATTGAGCTGTTGGATTATCTTGGCAACAGTATTGATTGCAATTAGAGAACTTCCCAGTTATTTTGTCAGGAAGACAGCTTAGTACAGACCCAAATCTCCTGGTTGACTCTGAAAATAATGATTAGAAGCTACCAGGAATAATATCATTTAAGGAGTTTCAGTGGAAGGAAAAAAAAAAAATCTAAGTCCCAACCAGAGAAGCAGCTTACCCAGTGCACAGCCTTTCCACTCTTGCAATCTTCCATGGGAGTCCTGCTTCTGCTGTTCACCAGGGGAATACAATGGGATCATCAGAAGTTGTGTCCTCTGTGCTCTGTAGATAATCCCGTAGAAGTCAATGAGATTCTGGGTGGCAGTCTAGGCCCAGAGCCAACCCAGAGTCAGCTTGTTGACAGGAGCCAATGAAGTTAGAGAAGCTCCGTTGTGGTTGAGTTGTTTTTGTGAGCTTGCTCCAGCACCTCTGGATGGTGAAGCACCACTTCTGGAGAGTCATAACCTCAAGAAGTGAACTCAACGTGTGTGTTTTCATCAAATGATGAACTATTCATTTTAAAATATCACTTGGCACTTCTTTTTGTAAGTTGCTTTGTTTTGTTCTGCTCACATACTGTGGGATAAAAGCACCTTTTGACTTTCTCCCTAACCACACACACTTGGAAAACTTCCCCATGTTGACTGCTGAGGTACACAAGGTTTAATGTGTATGATCAGCATACTTTTAAGTTGTTCAAATAGCTATTTTTCTCCCCTTGTAATGATTTGGATTTTTATAAATGTGACCATTAACTTCAGTTAAACCTTCTTTGTTTTATTTACTTGATGCTGTCTGTGTTTGAGTGTAAGTCACTAAAACCAATAGCAGAATGTCTAAAGCTTTCTCTGTTCCGATTACTTTTATTACATATCTTTCACTTGCATTGTTTTTAACACTGTGAACCTAAAGGGCCTGGGTCTTATAAAACTTTCATTTGTCTTCCTTGTTCCAAGAAATTCATTTATAGTCTTCATGATCTGAGAAGCTCATTCACGCTCAGCAGGAAAGCCAAGTGTACGAAAGTACTCTCACTGTCAGATACGGTTCCAACAGCGAATATATAGTAGATGCAGACAGATTGGAGTCCGCCCATTCAGTTACTTGGAGTAGTTTCAAGTAAAAGTTTTCTGGGATGCTTTTCTTTTAACCATATAATTTTGTGAAATCCACATGATGAATATGGATTAGTACTAGTACTCTTGTGGAAGTGATACCCCACAAAATATTTTTTTTTCCTTTCAGGAAGAAGGTGACTAAACTATTCTTTGTCCATTATGAATGTGATTCACACCAAGGTCTTTGTGCTTCATTATAAAAACAGGCTGCATATTTCAGGATTGCAAGTATACAACGTTTCTAAATTTAGTAAATTTTATCTTTTTGTGAGACAGGGTCTCTGTGTTTAGCCCAGGTTGGTTTTGAACTCATTTTGGAGCTCAGGTTAGCCTTGGTGGCAATCCCCCTGCCTCAGGCTCCCACGTTCTGGGATTACAGGTGTGTACCGCCACACCCAGCTTATGTGATGCTGGAGAATTAAACCTAGAGTCTTGAAGTTGCAAGGCAAGCACTTAACTGCTCAGCTATTTCTCCAGTTCCTAATGTATTTTAAACCTGTGCTTTACTTGAAGATTAGACTGGCTTGCTTTCTGTGTTTCTAATAAAGAACTCAGAGAAAAAAGTCTTATGATAAAAAAAATACTTGAAGAGAGTTTATAATGAACTGAGCACACACGTACTTTCCCTCTTTTAGAATTCCACCAATGATAGTGCAAAAAAACAAAGCACAGTTGAGCTCATGTGTTAAAAATAACTTATACAGAGTTCAACAATAGGATTCCCAATTAATTCTTTTCATAGATAAAAGAAATGGTGAAAGCAAAGGGAGATCTTTGGGAAAGTAAAGCGATGCAACAGTATAGGGTCTGCACAAAGAGGACTGCCTACAAGAGCCACAGAGAGAAGAAACGCTAGTGGAACGAGTTCCGCAGATTCGTGAGACCCATGTAAGTCACGGCATCGCCACTCATCACCAGGGCCCTCATGTTTTCCCTCAGACAGAAGGGGAGGCCTCTCATCTAAACAAGGGACAATCAACAAACACTAGCAAAAGCCAAACTTTTCATGTGAGCATTAATGTTATACATGAATCTCCTCCCATCGGAAGCTGATAACCTCCTCTCTCCCTGTAAAGCAACTCGGCCCTAGGCAGAATCAGCCCCTGCCACACACAGAGCCTCCAGTGACTCTGTGCTCCAAGGGGCCTGTGGAGAAACCTCCTCACGCAACGCAGCGGAACCACCGACCTACCCCGAGCAGTCAGCCCGGGACTTCACTTCTGAGCATACGTAAGCCAAGGAGCAGCCAGAATATAAACGGAATCAACCGCATGCAGGCAGATGACCACAATAAAGACGAAATCCGGACTCCAGGGTAACTCAGAGGACAGAAAAGAATAATAATCAAAATTGGAAAGATCTAAATATTCATCAATAAATAGATAAAGAAACATGATATACTATTAGAAATTTCACTATTCACTCAAAATAGAATATATTTTATCATTAAAAAAGAGCGAATATCTGTCATTCAACACAGCATAGAAAAGGGTTGAGGTAATTATACCAAGTGAAATAAGCCAGATATAGGTAGATAAATGTTGCAAAAGACCTGTTTGAGCTTCTAAATTATCATAGTCAAATTCACGAGTCAGAGAGTACCATACTGTTTGCCAAGGGACCAGGGCAAGAGGAATGGAACTTTCCTAATAAATGGACATTAAGTAACAATCATGGATTGTACACACAAAAATATTACTCATCTCAGCACTTCAAGAGGCTGAGACAGGAGAAACATGAATTAGAATCTCTCCTGAGCAAATTATTGAGAACTTGTCTCAAAAAAAAAAAAAAAAAAAAAAAAAAAAGACCTGGAGATGAAATGTAGCTTGGTGTAAAGGCCCTGAATTCAAGCCTCAGCACTGGAGGAAAAAAAATAAGATTAGATTTCATGCTAAATGTTTTTCTTCCAAAAAGATAGAATAAAATAAATGCAACCTCTGTTAGGTAATATAGCTATTCAAGATACTTTGTTAAAAATAGAACAAAGAGAAATATTACATGTGAAATATATAACTATTGATGTGTGAATTTTATAAACTAGTTATAGTCAGGAAGCAAAACAACATAGAACATATCAAAACTTGGAAACACAACTTGACATAGTCATTACACAGAAAGTTATAATATCATATACATTTTCATGCTTATACTGAGACTAAATTATAATTAAAGAAAAATGAATTAGTAGTAAGTGAAAATATATTGTGAATTAAAAGGATAGAAATATTTAATAACATAAAATCAAGTTCTTTACAATGGATAATAGGTAAATACCTGAGAAATATGTTAATGGAAGGTGGCATTAACATATATGAGCAAGAGGGAGAGCACAAATGTAGGTAAAGTCTCCAGGGTAAGTAATTATGACTAAAATGCAGTATGTATATGCACCAACTGCCAAAATAAATGTAATTATTGTGCAATGCAAATATATATTAATAAAAATAACTATGAAGAAAAATTGTAAAAGAGACTTAGAATATAGCTAGACACAAGAGCACTTGCCTAGCAAGCGTGCATCCCTAGGTTCCACACTCAGCACCAAATGCACACACGTACACACACACACACACACACACACACACAACTATAAAAGAATAAAAAATGTATGTCAATACATTTTTAACAGTTACTGAAATATAGGTGCATTTATCATGCGCAACTCACCAAATCTCATTAGGGAGAAATATAAAACATTAAAAAGTGAATAGCTAATGAAACTATTAGTAGATGCTTGTGTTCATGTCTCTTCAGGAAAAGTTATTTATGCAACTTGTACAAGCGTATGTGTGAACAGAATAGCCTAGCAAAGAACAGGTCTGCAAAACTGAGATCAGAAAATTAGTGAGACCCTATCTCACAAAAAATGAAGGGCAAGAATAGGGATGCATTATATAACTCTGGTAAAGGGGCAGTAGGCTTGACCACCAGGGACCTCCCCACCAAAGACTTAAGTAAACCAAAAATGACTTTAAAATGAATACATAACAAGAATTCATGCTTCCATTTACATAAGGCTTAGAGGTATTTGAAGATCGCTGGAGATGCTTTTACTTGATGGTAAGAATGTCCAGAAAAACATGGGAATCTAGCAGTGAGAGGAGAAAGAAATAGATGAATCCACAGAAATGGGGTGTGATCAGGGAGGATTAACCAGATGCCTGAGTTGATATTCACATATCTCTTTCTTAATTAATCTGAGTGACAGATGTATGCATGGATATTGTATTATTTTATGTACCTTTGTAGTTGTTTTGTGTATATTTTATAATTTAAAAATATTCCCAGGAATGATATGTTCTTGTCATTTAGAAAACACACACACACACACAACAGAAGCGAGAGTCATCACGCAATCAAAGTCATAGGCTGAGAGTCCCACTACACTGAGTTATTTTTCTTGCAATATACACTCAAGTCCTGAAACTATTGAGTACTCAGGTACAATGATACAGACCATTTTTATTTACTTCAAATGCCCTGATTTCTGAGTAATAACTCTGTATTCAATAAGAAAGAATAACTTCTCTTCTTTTCAGTCTCTGCAGTCTCCTTGCCATAGAGTTTCTCTTCACGTAGCAGCTGTCACAGTAGCTAGGACTATCATTTCAGTCTCAAGGGAAAAATAAGAACGTGCTGTAAAGCATTCAGGTCCTGGATCTACTGAAGCGTTGAGTACACACTACAAATCTGACTAATGACACAAAACAGTCACTAAAGTCTGACTGTCTATCATTAGAGCGTGAATGTTAAAAAATCTGTATTTTCTCACTTAAAACTCCTAAGGGAAATATTAAGAAATATTGGAAGCATCAAACACTGCGACTTTTTTCCCATTTTGTTTTATTTTGCCAGTGGTTGTTTTGGTAGCCTGTGAATCAGCAAAAAAGTATCCTTCTTAAAGAGCAAACGACAGAAAAAAAAAAAAAAAAAAGAACTGTAGCTTCCTAACTACACAAAAGTGAACATTGCTATTATGGAGCTCCTCGACATAATTCTAAAAATGATTGCCAGTGTGGATTTAGAACTAACTGATATAATAAAAAATTTCAAATTTTCCACCTTTGTAAAGTTATTACCAAATTAGTTTGGCGACATGACTCTGATTTTAGAGACTTAGTAATCATACCATTATCCAAATAGAGGTGAGATTTTTTTCCCTCTGGAATTCTTCCTTTGGAAGGCATGTGTCCTGTACTCTCCACTGTGCCCTCAGAGATTATAAACTTTTAAAACACTATCCTTCCCTTAGAAAGTTCTCAAAATATACAAAACTGAAAAAATTTTAAGGAATACAATATTTGGCTGATCTATCAAAATTTGACTGGGATGGTGATATTCACAGTGTCCTTTCACCAGATAGTGATGTTGTCACATTGTCAGTATATTTTTTATTCTATCTCTTGATTTTTTCATTCTGCAGTTTTCAGTATGTATGTTACTCTATATTCTTTCCTTGTGGTTATGTGGACTTAAATCTTATATTCCAAAGATGAAAATGATGTCTGACATTTCCTAACAACTTGCTTGTAGGATTTATGGTAAGCCCTTTGAGAGAAGGGATTAATTAATCTCCATATCAAGCCATCAAGGTAAGTACTATTACTGTCTGCAGTTCACAGATGAAGAAATTGAATCATGATGAAAAGTAGCTTGCCAATGTTATGCAGCTAGAAAGCACTTGAGCCTGAACTTGAACTCTAACAGGTTGTCATTGAACAGTGGACATTAATCCTCCTGCCAAAAGTTAGGGTCTGGTTTGTACACTTTTGTGTTACTCCAGAATGTATAGAAAAATGGAAGACCTACTTTTTCTCTACATAGTCTTGCCTTTTTTATATATGGCAAAATTATATTTGTGATAAATAATTTCTCACACGCACAAGCTCTCAGAAGTCAGAACTGGGACCAATCTAAGTGTGTTTACCAGCGTGTCTAATGCAATTCCAGGGTACGATAGCTACCTAGAATATGTGTCCACTTTAGGAGTCTTATCAAAGTTATTTTTTTCCTCAGGTTGTGGATTGAACTCAAGGCCTACACCCTGAGATACATCGTTAGACCGATTTCTTTTTTTTTTTCTTTTTAATTTTAAGACAACATCTAGCTAAATTTCTTAAGTTGGTCAGGTGGACTCAAACTTGTGATCCTCCAGCTTCAGTCTCCAAGAGTGCTGAAATTAAAGGTCTAAGCCACCCATACAGGTTTCAAAGGCTTTTTTTTATTTTTCAAACCAGACCCTATAAATGCCCTCACCCATGAAAGCCAAGTTACTTTTTCATTTTTGAGGTGGGCACTACGTTGCTGCTGTGTAGGCATCCTGACCAACAAGACACAGCTTCTTATTACTATTTGCTGCAACACAGTACCCATGGACCAATTGTTTTCATCTCTTCCTGAGACTTTTATTAATTCATACAAGAGCCATTTTATTAATATAGTTGTCTGTGAGGAAATTGATCTAAACAGCTTTGGAGTACATAATAATCTTCAAAAAATAAGAAAAATAATATATGAGGAAAAGTTAAGCATTGACAAGGGTGGCCAACCTGCAGCCCTCCAGTTTTTGCCCTTGATTTTTTAAATGTTATAATGACAAAATTTTTTACAGTTTTAGTACTTATATATAGTACATTAACTATATTCCACAGTCTTATATGTGGCCCAAGACAGTTCCTCTCTACTCAGAGGAAAGGTGGCTATCCAAACAACAGGCTAAAGTTGGACCAGCCTGCAAAAAATCAGTTGACAATCTTCACCAAAAATCTTTGTATAGGCATGAACCAAAGTTTCTTCTCTGTGGATTTTCTAATCTCAGATTTTAGATTACATATTTCAAATAGTGATTGCAGTAAACTGTATTTAACATGGACTGTATGCTAAGTGTTACTATTAGCAATTGATATGAATTGACTGCATCTTCCCTTAATTCACAAAAGTGTTTAAAAGATGGATACTATTATCACAATATTCAAAAAAGTAGGAAAATAGAGAGATTAAAAAAACTTGTTAAAGATTAAATAGCCAGTCAGTGCTCTGTAGTCTTTGTTACAAAGCCATCAATAACCTGCTGCAGGCCACTGGCTTCAAATATCGCATTGTTAGTCCTTCCCGGCCATGATGTCAGTGTCGCAAACTAGATTTCTTAGCTCCGCTCCTTCAAAGATGGTAACAAAGTTTAGTAGAGGTGGGTAATTTTCCCAAAGTCACTCAGCAAGTAAGCACTCAAACCAACACTTAACCCGTATCTGGCTTCATTTGAAAATCGTGCTCTTCTCACTTTACAACATGACATTATTCTACGTAAATAGATCCACCATGGAAAGCACGGGGCAGCTGAGTACACTTGGACGTTACATCGGTGCACGTGACACACACACCAGCTGTAGACGGGCTGCTCTTCATACACTGCTTGTTCTTGATAAAACAATAAGATGCTAAAAAGCCTATTTATGCCTAGTTTTCAATTTTATGGGTTTTAATAATCCCTGTAGAGTGATATTATGACCACAGTATCCAAAAACAATGTTTCAAAGATGAACTAAAATGGTGGTTTGGGACATTTCCAAGAATATGACACAGTCACAAATCCCAGGCTGTGTAAGCCGTCGCGTCCTACTCACTGTCACAGCAGTGTAAAACTGGACACAACACGTCTGTGTCCAGAATCTGACAGACCTTCAAGATGCTTCGGTAGCACCAGATAAAATATATAATAAATCCCAATTCCTTGTGCATCCAGTAGCAACACTAGCAGGTGTTTGTTGCTGTTGCATACTTAACTGTAGCAAAGACAGGCAATAACACCGGATAAACTGGATCATAAAACGTTACTGACCCAGTGAAACTTCACATCCTTTGTCTGAGTAAAAGTGTCACCAGAACTGCCCAGTGGTGCATCGTACTTTCAAATATTAATGATGTGTCATTGCCGACTGATAAACTTTAACACATACCACGCTGGTGCAAGATACTGACTGTGGGAGAAGTTGTATGTCTAAGAGGACAAGGGGCAACTCTACACTCCCTGCTCAGTTTGACCATGTTCCTACAGTTTCTTAAATGCCTATTAAAAAATCAAGAAAGAAAAAAATCAGAGTACAGAAAACTGATTTGCCATTGATAAAACAGACATGTATAAAACTGAAACATTCTATTCTCCGACTAAGTACTGACATAAGGTGGGGTTGTGATTTTTGCCATTTGCCTATGAATGGAGAGCCATCATTATGGGAATTATATACTCAAGACTTGGGCGGTTAAGTATTTTCACAGGTGGACTTCCAGGAATGAAGTAGGCACATTTTTTTTTTGTCTGACCCCAGAATCAGATTTAATGAGCTTCTGTATTGCTTGTGTTTTTGTAACTAAAAACGAATAGTGTCTGACACATTAGGGAGAGGGAAGCAGAAGGAAATTAAACATTTATGTTTAGATGGCGCTGTCGTGGAAATCGGTACCCGGATTACTTAGAAACAACTGTTTCCTGTTGGGGAAAAATCCCAGGGGCATTAGTAACGGGGTGTATCATTGCCCTTTGGCAAGCAAGTTTATCTCCGGAGTCTATTTTTATTGTATTTTTAAATCAAAACCATATCGTTCAAATGTATGATCATCTGTTTGGATTTTGTCAGAGATAGCTTTATGAAATAATCTTTTAAAATCTTTAGGTACTATTATGGGAGTCAAGGATTTATAAAATATAAAAATTCCCACCCTGGTAGTGCTTTTGTGGCTTCTGTTCTCTTACAAAGTATTATTTTTCGAAAGTTTAACTCTCCAGATTTATTCTCTTGTTTTATTTTTCCTAGCCCACAACTTCTGTGCTCAGCAAAATTGAAATGGATTTTTATACTCTCTTATTTTAATTCTAGTTTATAAGTATTTTTATTTTTTTAGCAAAATAAGTCAGTGGCTAACAAAAGATGAACATTGGTTTTGTCCCCGAGACCACAGAGAAATAGCGATGCTGCCAAACATTCAGTTTTCACTACTTCAAGCCTAAGTTTGGTCAATCTTTTGATTGTTTCCTCAAGTTTTTTCAGTCATCTTGAACTGTATTTTAATCTCACAATTTCCTGAAAAAGCCACTGTGACGTGGTAGAGTCCTCATACACAGCAGCTTTGACTGAGTCCTGCAGAAGCCAACGCTCTCTGGAACCTTTGAAACTATAGTTTTAATTTTGGTGGTCCTAAAACTCAGAGACAAAGAAGAAGAAAGAGAAGGAGGAGGAAATGAGGAAGAGAAGAAAGAGAATGAAAAAGTGGAGAAGGTGAAGGAAAAGAAGGAGGAGGAGGAGGAGGAGGAGGAGGAGGAGGAGGAGGAGGAGGAGGAGAAGAATTATCTGCACCAAAGAGCTGCTTAAAAGTATCAGCTAAGCACCTCTGCAAAAATTCATCTTTTATTCTGAGTTTCCGTCTTTGCTGAGATTCTTTAGAAAATGAGACTTTTAAAAAACACTTTTTTGCCTTATTTTGTATTTACTTAATTTCTGAATTGTTACCATTTTGTATGATAATTTTAGTTTTTTGGTTATGTTATAGATAGTTAAAAGGACTCACCATTTGGTCATACACTTCTAAGACAGTAAGTATGTCATACGCAGGTATTTATCCTGAGAAAAAGGCAACTCACAGAGATGACGTGATTAATTCTTTTCCTCAAAACAAGGTAGAGCTCCTATCCCAGTTCTCAGTAATTATAAGACACAAGTTGAACCTATAAAGCAAAGTCGCATATTTGACCTAAAGGAGAGACTGTAGTGTGTGTGTGTGGGGGGGGGGGGGGGGGGGTATTGGGGATTGAACCAGAGCCTTTGCACAGAGCTACATACTTTATCCTTTCTTTTCTTCTTTCTTTTTTTCCTGAGACCGGGTCTTGATAAGTCATTAAGTTTTCTGTACTGGTTTCAAATTTGTGATCCTCCTACCTCAGCCTCCCCAAGCCCAGCTAAAAATAAGCTTTCTAATAATCAAATTTTCTGAGAACAGCTTATGTCAGCACTTGAGCACTGAAGGTATGATAGCCAAGAGGAAGAAAGTGTGGTACCATGGAACCTAAGATCTCTCCAAATCCTGACATCCCACACTTTCCTAATTTACTGTGGGACAGACACCACATGCAGAACGCATGTGCAATGTGCATATGCTCTTCAGAGAAAACGTGATAGAAACTCACAGAGCTCTATTCCTCGATTCTCAGAGGAATTTGAGAGTTTCTTGTTCTGTTTTTTTTTTTTTTTTTTTCAGATCTGGCTTTGTCCTGACTTCAAGCATGAGGATTTGGGGTTAGAAATTTCATGATGTGCTTCTTGTTGCACATCTGCAAATGAAAAGGTGGAGCCTTTGTGAGACTGGAGGAGTTAATACTGAGTTCCAGGACCGGCTTCGCCATGAGTACATGGTGGCTCATTTTACCTGTGTGGTTTCATTTTTCTCACAGGGAAAACACATTGGATAAGTAGAATGTCTTGGTTTTCCTGTTCTGGTGTTTATCAGACGTATGTCACTATTTTTTGGTTAAACCAACACATGATTACAATGGTAGTAGTGACCTGTAAGATACAGAAATTATTGCTTTTCAGTCAATCATTCTCTTATACTAATGAGAGATATTATTGTCTTCCGCTTAGCCTCAGGAAAGCATATCAGGTTTTGATACGGAAGCAAGGCAAAAAGTGTCCCCTGGCTATCAGTATAGCGATATTATCCTGTCTTAATATCAGGAGCTGTTTTCAATTACCCAATCAACTGGCAACTACTTATTGAGCTTCTATCATGTACCAAACCCTGGGATCTTGGGGATAAAATGTTAGACCGTACCTGATACAGGTCTGCTGGAGACATTCACCTGTGTGAAAGAAGGGCAAGCAGGTAGCAGGCGGAGATAAGAAGCCGGTCTATTGAAATGCAGGCTGAAATTTAGAAGTAAACACAAGACAAAGGGAGTGCTTAGAAAGTATATGTGGCTTGTCTAGGGCTTGCAGAGAGAGAAGCGAAAGCAAGAAAAGAAAAGAGAAAAAAGGAAAGAGCTGGGCACTGAGATTCTCTCTTCCCAGTTGTCAGCAACGAGAGCCAGCACGCTGAGTCCTAAAAGCCTGAAATCCAGTGGCAACAGCATCTCGGCTCGTGTGGCACAGACAGAGCACAGTTAGCCGTTGCAACTTGTTACAGAAACCAATCACTGCCTGGTGAGGCTAATCCCCTCAGAACATGATAAGGCACGAAGAGGTTGACACCCAGCCACTCTCCTCAACTCCTTCTAAATACAGCCTAAAGCCCCACAGCCAGAGAGCCTAGGTGCTGTTTGAACAAGACACGATTAACGTGAGCTTTGGAGTTCAGTTTGAAAAGCAGATAAACAGCATCAATTTTCAGTTTCCTTCTAGCCTCCAGTCCCACTCTTCTAGCCAATCTCTACTGTTTCTGAGGGTGGGTTAGGAGTTTTACACAAACATGAAAAAGGTCCCTTGGTCTCGGCACTCCACTTGGACCCTGAATTGCCCCATTGTTTTCAGATGCGAGCAGCTCAGTGGGTGTGTGGGTGTCTGAATGAAGGCCTGGGGTTCTTCGGAGCAGCCTGATGGTGCTGCTGGTCCAAAGACACAGAGAGGGTTTGTACCTCACTCAGAAAGGCTGTTAAAAATGCACAAACAAGCCAGGCATTTCACATGTGCAAAAGGTCACTTTGAGAAAAGTCCCCACAGAATTCATGTTAATTCAGGCTTGATTATTTTTATCTGGACCAGTATTTTAAGCCATTGCTGTAAAATAGTTAGATAGTAAAGCTTATTTTTGAAAAAAAAAATCCCTCTTATACTGCTTTTATCATAATGAAGTCAAGGCTGTTTTAAACTGTATTGGAGCATATATTTATTTGTTCTATCATATCAGCTTCGATCTGAAACTGGTTCCACCCCGACGACAAACTCAAGAGTGAACTTGGCTTATACTTGGGAGCTCTGCTCTCCTTAAATTTTATTCTACTTACTGAAAATAAGGGCATAAACGCCCCAGGCAGTGCCCAAAGGGCTGCTGTTGAGTTCTCAAAAGAGCAAGGCTTACCAGACATCCCAATTAAAAGGGCACTCCTGTAGTTGGCAACTTTCTGGCTGCAAATACCCTTGGCACGAAGTCTGAATAACAATAGTACAGTTGGGGCCACAGCAGCGCCCTCACAGACATGCTGACTGCAGGAGCAGGAAGACAGAACGGAAAGACAAACCCAATGTTTAGCCACATTTTTCTCTGGCTATCCTCACCAATTCAGCTCACTTCGGGCACTCTCAGCCATCAGCCTTAGTGATCTCTACAGATATCTTTATCTTTGAAATAACTTTTCAAGGCCTTGGATTATTTTATCTACAACAGGCATTTTAATCTGTGTGAACAATTGTAAATATCAAACAGTAATTTTAAAAAAATAGTTACTTGCTCATCTTTCCCCCCCATCAAGCTATTTCTTCCCTTTAGTTTGATCTCAGTAATCTTCTGGCCTCAGCATTCCACCCATAATTCTTCCAACCAAATTTGCAAACGATTCCTTTTAGGAAGTTGTATTCTTTGACTTCTGGGCAACACTGGGTAATTTCAGCCACAGTCTCTTTCTGGAAAGTCTTTCCTTGGCTTCTCTCATGTGGCTAATGGTCCAGCTATTCTGATTTTTCCTTCTCAATCTCTCTTTTGTTGTCAATGGTTCTTTTCCCCCCTGGTTTTTGTTTATCTGTTTCAGTTTGTTTCTGGGGTATTGGAGATGGAGCCTAGGGCCTTCGCTCAGAGCTCTGACCCAGCCCATTTTTTGATTTTGAGACAGGGTCTTATTAAGTTGCTAAGTTGCTCATACTGAGCTCAAACCCGTGTTCCTCCTGTCCCGGCCTAGGATTACCAGAATGTGTCACTGTGCCTGCCAGGAGGTAATTACATACCGATGAATTGGCAGCCATGACCTTGTGATCAGAGCTATCGGAGAAGGCAAAAGGTTAACAGAGGACAGAGAAGACGGAAGAACCACCTGCGGAGATGCCCTTTCCTGCCGCCTGTTGCTGCGGATCTTCCCACCCAGACTCCACCCCAGGGAGAAGGAACAGGAAGCCTGTGAAAGAAACAGCTCTGCCCAAGTATTTGTACTTCAACTGACTAGGGAAAATCCTGTGCTGACTGAACAATTCCCTAAAGAGGTTATTGTAAACAACAATAACAACATAATCCTGAATTAGCCATTCGGTGAATAGTTGAACTTAAGATACCACTTTTGTTAGTTTGTTTTTTCCTCTTTTTGAAACAGGGTCTCACTCTGTAGCCCAGGCTTGGTCCTGAGCTCACTATGGAGCCTGGGGCTGGTCTGGGACTCACCACAATCCTCCTGCCTCAGCCTCCCTAGCGCTGGGATTACAGGTGTGCTCCGCCATATCTGGCTTTATGTGGTGCTGAAGAATTGAACTCGGGGCTTTGTACACATTACTCACTGTGCCATTCCTCTAGCCCTAACGCCAAGGTCATTTAGATTGTTTAGGAATAAGGATAGGTTAAAAAGGAGACAAGGACAATTGTATTTTTAAAATCCTATTTAAATAAAATCTATATCACATCATCAGTACATTGGCCTGATTTAATTCTTTAGGGTCTTGGCGACAATGAGCCTGTCACTAAGCTCTGAAGCTACTTTTCACCTGTCAATGCAGTGCCTCCGTTAACCCCATCCTCAGGAAGCTACTCAGTTAAGAGAAAACCACAACTCAGCTTCAAGTACATGCACTTGACTCCACCAGATGAAGCAAGACACCCTTGCTAGAGATGCTCTAACGTCTCAGCTCTATCACCTGTGAACGGCCTGTCAACCTTCTCTGCCTCAGAAAAAGACATTGCTATTTCGTTTTTTAATCTGTAAATTGAGTTCTTCCTCTTTCGATGGGGTTTCAAAATTTCAAAGATTTCTGCCCTAAAATCCCCATAAATACCCGACGCTGGCTTTGAGGGGGGTGCCTCAATCTCGGAGCACCCACATTCCACTCAAAATTTATACTCTCTTTTCCTGAATAAGTCTTTCTTGATCTAGTCTCAAAAAATTCTCTTTCCTCCGTGTGAGTCAGTGAAGCTCTTCTGTGGCTAGGGTGGGATTAAGGTTCTCGTGCGTGCTTAGGATCACATCCAGGACAGTATGTCTCTCTTCAATATACTTTCCATTTCTTGTACAATGCTGTATATGTAATCGTGTAGCTGAAAAAATTATAATAATGTAGATTCTTCAAGGTCAGGCAAGAGATTTCAGCATGCATAAAGCCACCTCATTGAGTATGACCTAGAGTCCGTACTGGGCCTGGAGGAAGAGAAATGGAAGGTAACAAGAGAAAACAAGAAACTCTGGTGGTACTACACACTCCATTGCAGTCACTGGGGTGCAGGTCCGTGGAAGTCAACCGCCCTGGTCGGCTGGGGTCATTTGCAGCACAACGCTCCACACAGACCCTCCGAGGATGGTGATTACAAATAAAGCTGCAGAATTTTAACATCTGATATTGTGCCTGGTAAGAAAGAAAAGTAGTTTCTTCAGATCGAGAATTATACCCCATGGCATCCACAAGTGGTATAAAGGACTTAGGAACTCAGGGACCACAAATGCTGTGTGAGTATCAACAGAGACGGTGCCAGCCAACAAGGGACTGTCAAACTTACTTTGTAGGCTTAGATCTGGGATTCTCCCTTCTCTCTGGCACATCTCTAAAAAATCCCAGCTTACAGAGATAAGAAGGAAAGACTGCCTTTTAGAGAAACGATTCTCACCATCTTCTTTAAAGCCACCTTTGGAAACAATTCATTTTCCTAAATGTCTCCGTGTGTGACCACCTGATGGGTCAGTAGTGAAGAGATGAAACCTATGATTCAAATAAATCAGCTTTAATTGAGCAGTAACAATATCAGATTTAAAAGTCCTGGTTTTTAAAATGTAACATGTCTTTTTCCATAAGGGTAAAGGTAATCTTTATGGTTCATGATAGTTCATTCTTTCCAAAAAAATAACTTTAGCAAAATAGGATTTTTCAAATATCATTCCTACAGCTTTCCTTTTAGTGCAAGACTGTAAAATTTCAGAATTCAGTTAAGGAAGAGAAAAATTAATGCCTTGGTTGCCAGAACTTCAGTATAGATCTCTCTTCTGGAAAGCCCAAAACTGGAAGGTTTACAAAGGACCAGCTTCCTTGGTGTGCTTCCAACCCATCACTTCCGGCAGGGCCCAGGAAACAGCAGTGATGACTCATCTAGGGATACTTTGGCTCTTCTACTCTTGACCACCAGCCACAAGCCAGGAGTGGAATAAGAAATAAAAATTAATAGAAATATCTCCAGTTTTTAGAAAATACAAAATTAAATCTAATCAAAAGTATGAGTGTGAGATGAGGGGCCAGAAATAAATGTTATAAATTAAATCTTAAATTTTGGCAGCAAAATCATTTCACAGACATTAAATTCTAAGAGAATGATAAGCATGTGTACTGCTACTTTTTTTTTTCTCTAAAACCCAGACGTGAGCCTGTGCATGTAATAGCTTCTTGGTTAACTTTTGTAACATGAACTTGTATAACAAAGGACTAAGTTTTTCTAATATAACTGCATTATAGAAATTTTATTTAACTAAATGCCATCTTATCTATTTTTCTTTAGGTAGAAACATTATAGGTGCTCTTAACTAGCACAAGGAGCATGAAGACAGACCTAAGGGCAAGTTTTTGCACCACAGCTACCCAGAAAGCTGAGGAAGAAATATGGCTTGAACTCAGGAGTTCAAAACCAGCCTGGGGAAACTGGCAAGATCCTGTCTTCTAAATCATATTTTATTTATTGTTTTCTTTCATTAGTATATGTGATATATAACAACAACACTCAGCTTGAGAAATTTGTATAATTACATATTACATGTTGATCATTTTTACTTCCCTTCCCCCCATTCCCACTCCCTAACTACCTTACCCTTCCCTTCTCCACAAAGTCTGTGGGACTTAGAACAGGTATTATTAGCAAGCACCATCATTACTACCCTCTACATGATTTTTGGAACTGCATTAAAAGCAAAAGCAGGGAAAAGCCTTTACTTATCAATATTTTTACCCATGGAATCCTGCCCCACCCACACTTCGGCTGACTGATGCCTGAGGAAGATGTTCTTTCGGGCCCCACAAAATCAGTGACTTTACATTTGAAGGCAAAAAGCTTTGAAACTTCCCCTCCAACGCTGATGGTAGAATACGTTGGACAGGAGGAATGACAGGCCATCTCAGCTGCAGCTGCAGGGTTGACTGTTAAAGCTTTAAGTGGTTCATGCAGTATTCACAAGCCTTTGCCCTTTCGGAGAGCCACCTTGCACATGTAGAGGTTGCAATGTTAGGGACACCAACCTTTATCCTTAAGACACTCTGGTAACCAGCTGTCTCCATCAATGTAGTTTTCCAATTTTCCAAACAAAACATGTTAAACTCGTTAACAATTAATTATTCTTTTTTCGTATTTTTACACATTGTTATAAAGTTTAGCTATATTATAGTTATCTATATTCTAATGATCAACACTTTTTTGAGAGAGGGTCTCGCTCTGTAGTCTAGGCTGAACACTGAATTTTAAATCTCTTCTAAATTTGGTTTTAATTATTATTTTTATTTTCCAGTATTTTGAAGTGTGTTACTAATATACAATTCTTCCTCCATAGACATTTTAATTTTAAAAAAGAGAATTAATATATCTTTTTAAAAAATATTTCTACTTTCAAAATATCACCATACTTAAATTTAAAAGGATTCTCTAAGATTACCTACTATAAAAGTGATATTCAGATTTTTTTGTTTAGTATCCAGATTTTTTTTACAACTGTTTTTGAACTTCACACTTTAAAGCTTTGGCCCAAATATAGATCTCCCATCTCTTGCTCTCTTATCTGCACCCAGACATGCACCTACTCCAATAGATCCACAGCTCTATTTTTCTTCTGCTCTGTAAAATACAATGATACTAAGAAGTCTGTTTCTCCCTTGTCATCCTCTCCTGGATCACTATCCCCTTCACCTCAACTGTCCTTAGCCTGTCCACAAAAGAAGCAGGTAGTCAGTCTTATAATTTAAAACACGTCTCTGAACACGCTGTTCCAGAAAGCTCTTTTCGGCTCCAAACTCATGCTTATGACTTGGACAGCTCAGGCTATCATCACAACTCTCAAAGAAGCACTTGTACAATTAAGAAGAAAACTTCCCTCTTTTTGGCTGAATTTTTATACTCAAGGAAGCACACTGGAAGAAAAAACAGCCCTCAGTAGTACTGGCACAGATGACCAGAAGCTGGACAAATGTCCCCAGAAAGCCTTGGCCCAGTTTCACTCCTGGCCTTCTGTAACAGCCTTCCTTCCTGACTCTGGTTTCCAGAGCATCCCACAGATAGAGTTATGTTACCCAAGTCTTTGCAGGCGTGGAGAGTGTGTAAAAGGTCTCAAGTACACACTAAAAACATTCAAACATACCCACACTCACCCCCAAACATACTCCCTCTCCCGCTCATTCTAATTCATCAGCAGAGGCCTGTGTGCGTCCAGCTTTGGGGTGCAGGGCCTTTCACTGATAAGCTGCAGAGCCCAACATTGCATGTGTGGTGGAGAGGGGAGGAGCGTTTTTTCCTTTTCATAAGAGCACATGTTTTGCGAAGTGACTTCAATCATAAAAAAGCAACCTTCACATTTTAAAAGAATATTACCAACAGCAATGACTGCTTAGTTGGTGGAACCCAGCCTGAATTCCCTTCACCCTGCAGAACGTACCTCAGAGTCCCACTTCTCCAGGAACTGGTCTCATAATTACAGAGAGATCCTATTATGAGAAGTGGAGTGTTGACCAGCATGGGACAGGTGCGAACACAGAAGCGAAGTGGGAGTCATCGAAACGAGCAAAAAGAGTCTTCGGGTGGCGTGGGACTATACGGGGTAATGAGAGCACTATTCCCAGGAGACGTTCTCCGAACATCCTGAAACGAGACCATTTTCACAGCTCTTTTCCCCAGGTGTGCACCTCATGTCAGCGTGAGCTGCCCCTGTCGGGGCGGGGGCTCTCCGGTGATCTGTAAGTTAGACCGAAGGTCTCTGTTTGAAGGAAGACCTTCCCAGCCTCAAGAGCACTTCCTTTCTTATCCATCCTCCCTCTCCTGGGGAGAGGAAGGGAGGTGAATGAGACAAAGTGACGACCCCTTCTGGCATCTCTTCCCGGAAATGGTTAGGTAACTGATGTACCAGGGCCTGGGTGAGCAGAGCGTGGCAGCGTTTCAACCCTCTTCTTTGGTGCTGTGTCTCACTGAGGCTCTAAGGCCTTATGTGGCTGTTCTTCCGTGAAATTCCTAACTGGCCACGTCCCTGATGGTGCTGACCAAGTGCAGAAACACGTTCTTACCTGAAGTAGATATGCAGGATATAATAAAGGTATAGAGTGAACAGACCAGGAAAAATCATCCTCGTAAATGTGTGCTTTTAAGAAGACAGCAAATTCAGGACACGGTTACCAAACAATTGGAACCAATTTAAGTGTGGTTTCATCTGCTTTTCAGCAGCTCAAATCAAGTAATCACATTATTGTAGAATGAGCAAAAGCATTTGCTCAAAGCAAATGGGGGAGATGTGGAGACGCGTTTCTCTAAAACTCACTTCTTTCTGACTTGTCTGTAAATGAAGACTTTCATGTGATGTACCAGAAGAGAGGGAGAAATCACAGCTACTAGGTTATAAAATAACCTTCGTAGTCCTTCGACGGGCAGCACGCTTTCTAGCTGTCCACATTTGCATAGCTTTGCTGTCCTTTCTGTCCTACCTTCATTCTTTACACCATCCTAGGTGTCATGGAGTCCTTGATCTGAGAAGGAGCTGCTTTTCTGTCTCTATCTGTACCAATGGTATTTTTTTGCCGAAGGAGAGGTGAAGTACCTAGAAACTGTTTCTCTCTATTTGTACTTCTTTGCTGAAAGTAGGAATGGAGCACTTAGAAACTGCTTTTCTTTCTCCATTCCTCAGAAGGTATTAAAAAAGAGTATATTTCCTTGGAAAACATAAAATAATTAGACATATTTAGTAAGCAAACCTTTCTCTTGTTTCACTCATATTTCTCTTTGGTTCCTCTAAGGTGTTTGAATGAAATCCTGAGTCAGGCCTGATCATTGGCTGTGCTCTTATTTAAAGTATTCCCCTCCCAGCGTCAGACACGATCAAGGTTACCCAAGCTTTTCCCAGTACTTGTTTACGCTTCTCTTCTTCCAAGCCCTTCCTACTCGAAATCCCTTGAAGACACTTGAAGTCTTTTCATTATCTTAGATTATAAAACAAAAGGCAAAAGGCTGAGGTTGACATAGAGTAAGCTGAGTGAGAGAGGTCACTGAGCTAAAGCCTCCAAAAAGCAGGTGCTCTGCATTTCCACCAAACCTCCCACAAACCAGATTAGATTCTCAGTAATTTATGGAGAAGTTGGAATGTTGCTGGTTTCACAGGCAGATTATCAGTGGCTAGCTTGGCCCTTTTATGGCTACATGGCCTACTGTCACGTCCATAGCTGCCCCAGCAATCCCATGATAAATCCCTTTGAAATGTACAGGGCAGACCGCCTTGTTTTCCACCAACCTGACAGCAAGAATATGCCCAGCTAACAGCTGAGTCCTATAGCACGAGTCTCCCCACTTCGTTGTACGGCCCCGTCTGGCGCTCCCCAATGTACTGCAAGAATACCTTAATTTACAACCTCTCTTTGCTCTACAGCTATAAAACTCCTGGAAACTATTTAAACTACAGGCACAGCATTCAAGGGTTGCTGAATCCTTGTCTCTCCAGACCATGGTCACTCAAATTTGTTTCTATAATAAACTAACTCTAATGTTCTGTGAGGTAAGATCTGTTTTGTTGCATTGAAAGGTCATATCCGCAGTCATTGCTTTTCACTCAGGAGTGTGTGTGCAGGTGTGTTCTCTCCCTCCCTCCCTCCTTCTCTCTCTCTCTCTCTCTTTCTCTCTCTCTCTCTCTCTCTCTCTCTCTCTCTCTCTCTCTCTCTCTCTCTCTCTCTCTCTCTCTCTCTCTCTCTCTCTCCATCTTTCCCAGTCTCTCTTTCTCTCATATTAATGCATGTTTTATTCATGGCTCGCATGTTAAAAATAAGAAGAAAATAAATAATAGGCTAGGCCATGCCTCTCCTCTATAAAAGAGGGGTTCCTTTCACCTATAAAATGAGTTAATTTATTTTTACCAGTGAATAGGCCATCCCTTTGTTCCTATAAATCTGTAGAGTCACAAATTGCACAGGTTTACACCTAATCCCCCCATAAAACTCCGTAAATATACCTGGCTCCTAGAATATAGTTCAGCACACTATTTTTTCCTTCCTTCCTTCTTTCTTTCCTTCCTTCCTTCCTTCCTTCCTTCCTTCCTTCCTTCCTTCCTTCCTCTTTCTTTCTTTCTTTCTTTCTTTCTTTCTTTCTTTCTTTCTCTTTTCTCTTCCTTTTTTTTTTTTTGAGACAGCATCACCCTCTATAGTCTCTATAATTCAGGCTAGTCTTGAACTAACTGTGTAGCCCAGGCTAGCCTTGAGAACATGGTAATCCTTCTGCCTGAGCCTCCTAGATGCTGTGATAATAGAAGTGCACTACCACGACCCAACTAATTTTATGTGGTTCCGGGGAATCAAGCCCAGGGCCTTTTGCTTACTTGTCAAGCCCTCTAACTACTAAGCCAGACCCCTGGCATGCTTGTTCCTTTGAGCATGTAATTTTCTTTCCTAAGTAAATCTTCCCATGCCTTTTACTGACGAAATGTTTTGAAAATTTTCTTTCTGAAAATTCTTTTCTGCAATGGGGGTCTGCAGCGATTCTGTAGGCAGGATGAGGGGCTGTCCCGGCTTTGGAGACCCCCTTGGATCCTGTCCAGTGACAACACAATTCTTTCTTGGTACTGTCACCGCATCCTTATCCATGGCTTAATAGGCTTTAAACTACTCACTGAAACAAGAAAAATGGAAAGAAAATGAGCCAGCGAGTGGGCCGCACTCTGGACCTGAGGAGCCCTCTGCTCTCCTTAGGAGACAAGCTGGGAAGCATTTGCTCCACGGGCCTGGCGGAAAGCCACGGATAAGAGCTGCATTATGTGTGCTTCTACTTACTTTCCATCTTTTTAAGATTCTACATATTAGGGAGAAAATATAATATTTGTCTATTTGAACCTGGCTTACTTCACTCAACATGATGCTTTCCAGATCTATTTTTCTATAAAGAACAAAATTCTATCTTTATATGGCTGAATAATACTCTACTATCTATAATCTACCACTTTTTTGTGGTATTGGGGATTGAACTCAGGACCTTTGCACAGAGCTTCTTCACCCCTTGTTCTAATTTGAGGCAGGATCCCACTAAGCCGCTGAGTTCCTCAGTGGGGCTTGAGCTTGTGATCCCTTTGCCTTAGACTTCCACAACGGTAGGAGTACAGGTCTGCACCACCAGGCCTGGCTTCCCTATTCTTCAATCTGCTGGTGGACACATAGGCTGTTCTCACATCTTGACTAGTGCACAGTGAGCTGCAATTACTAGGGGTATCCAGGCATCCACAGAGAATGTTTTGGATACATACTAAATGAAACTGTTAAAATACAATATATGAGAAACAGTTGAAGCCATGGGAAAGGACTTCTGTAATGTTTTGGTAAAGATTACATAGAAATTGTATGCCAGGCTGTAAGATTATAACTAATATACTATAATGATTTCAACATAGCCAAAAAATTTTAAAGCTTTGGGACACTGGCAGAGGACAAAGAACTCACTATTGGTTTTCTAAAATTTAAAAAAAAAAAAATGGTACTGGCAATCCAACCCAGGGATTTTAAATTAAGCAATATCCATCCACCAGCTCCTCTTTCCATTGTCAAGTCTGGATTCAAATATACAATCTTTCTGCTTCAGCCTCCCAGATTGCTGGGACTACAGGCCTGAGTCATCAGACCCAGCTTAAAATAAAATCTATCTATCTATCTATCTATCTATCTATCTATCTATCTATCTATCTGAGCTTTTTCAAAGATGTTACAGAGGAAGACTTTGATCACTGATTGAACCAAAATGACTCACATCCAACAACTATCCCCGAACTGTAGTTAACATGGAAAAGGAAAATCATTATTATATTTTCCTACCTTTTAAACTGTACTTAGTTCATATGTTAAACACCCCCAAAATTCAGTTACTGAGTCAGGAAAATGTAAATTTACATCCTAACTAGGAGTCAAAAATTCATCTGTTTAAAGCTTGTACTATCTAGACTAAGAAAGCTCAAGTCCATTAAACCAACATACCTTTCTGGAATTTGGGACCCAAGGGTTTAAGAATAATAAGAAGAAACTCGAACCCTTTTAAAATCTGAGTGCTAGCTAGACTTCACTCTGCCTACATGATATTCTACACCAACCCAACAACTTATCTGATTGCAGTAATTCTAAGAAGCTCTGGGCACCTCAGGGTAAAGCACGGCCAATGATCAGCCCTGACTCAGGATTTCATTCAAACACCTTAGAGGAACCAAAGAGAAATATGAGTGAAACAAGAGAAAGGTTTGCTTATTAAATATGTCTAATTATTTTATATTTTCCAAGGAAATATACTCTTTTTTTTTCTTTTGTTTTTTGCTGGTGTTGTCATGGAAGGGCATCGCTTCATAATTGATGGAGACGCAATCTGTAGAGGAACAGTCACAATACTCAAAGAGAAACAATAGTGACAACTGCACCGGCATAACAATGATGATTGGCACCTGTTACCCAGCTCAGATTCAGAGAGACAGAGGGAGTGATTGAATTTGTGGTGTCCTAGAAAGATCATGTCCTGTCTTCAGGGGCAGCTGCTTCTCAGCCTCATGAACTGTCATTGTGTTGAAATAGGTCAATTCTTGGTTGCGCTGTCTTTTAGCTTTTCAAGGAACAAGGGAAATCTGGTGTTTAGGTAAAATCTCCCAATTTTATAATGCTAATTCGGCTTCTTCTTCTTCTTCTTTTTTCTTTTTTCTTTTCCCTTTTTTTTTTTTTTCTGGTAGCTTTGGATCCTGATTCTTTACCCTGAGCTAGCCCACGTTTTTTAGTTTGATTTTGAAAGAATTTCATTAATGTGATAAATTGCCCACGCTGGCCTTGAATGGTACTGTCGGTCCACAGCCTTCCAGGGGGCTGGCATTACTGGTCTGCACAAGCAGGCCCAACTTTACTTTTAGCTTTTTAAAAACTGAGTGAGTCAAGACCAACATATGTGAGACAGTTGTCACACAGACCCTTGTTTTGAAACCTCTAGATTTCAAGATATATGAGATAATAAGAACTCCGTAAGTTCCTGGAATTCACACAAGCTTGAAACAGAAACCAGTGAGAAGTGACATGTACTCCCATGCAGAGGAATCTGCCTTCGTATGCATGCGAAGCAAGCACCTTGGCTGTCTTTTGTTTGCTTCAGAAGAAAACAGAGTGGATCACCCTGCACACACACCTGCATCCTCTGCTTCTTTTCCGCAGTGCTTATCCAGCAGTTGCCCCTTGCACCACGCACGAGGGGAGAGCGTGCTCTTTGTCGGCTGGGTGCTTTCAATGGGGATGCACACCTGTATCTCTGGCTCCCCAGGTGAGAAATGTGCTTCTGGTTACTCCCCCGAATGAAGAACACGTCTGTGTCACTCATAGTTGCTGCATGAATTTCTTGGTAATGGAGTTAATAATATTTAGCACACAGGACTATATAAACTGTCAGGTGTCTTCATAGCTGGTATAGACATTTGAACCCAAAACCCAAGCCCTGTTGTCCTCCCACAGTCACCTTTGTTCTCTTTGCTCCAGTACACAAAGTACTCTGGGCCACTTGGAGGGCACCAGGCTAAAGAGAAATGAATCAGACACAGAATGACAAATATTATGTGATCTCACTTACATGTGGAATCTGAAAAAGTTGTGCTATCCCAGAACTTTTGAAGACAGAGGCAGGATGACTACAAGTTCAAGCCAGCCTGGGTAACTTAGCAACCTAACAAGACTGTTCCAAAATCAAAGATAAAAATGGGCAGGGGATAGAGCTCTGTGTGAAGTCCTGGGCCTATCCTTAATTCCAGAAAGAAAGAGAGTAGAATGGTGGTTATGGGGAGCCTGAAGAGTGGCAGGGGGAGTATCAGCTACCATTGTCAAGTTTCAGTTAGGAGAAATAAATTCTTATGGCCTGCTATACCATGTGATGACTAAAGATAATAATAATGCACTGTATACCTGAATATGGGGATATGGGAATATGGGAAACTTATACAGGGACATTTATACAACATTATTAGTCTGGGCTTCGGATACAAGTCTATTCCAGACATTCTACCATAAGCAGGTGGGCTAGATACTCTGGGAAAGGAAGGATCCCTGCAACATTCTAGAGGAAATGGCTTTATTTTCATTTTCTATTCCAAGAAATGCATGTGTTTAGACCCCCCATGTCAACTGTGATTGGCCAAAGAGAAACAAACCTCTATTCAAAGCAATGGTCAAATAGCAAGCCTTTCCTTCACTGTGTGTGACGTAGTCCAGGAAGCTCTGGCTTCCTCTTCTAGGCACTCACACTGGATTTCCAGGGATGAAGCATCTCTAGAATAGATTATCCCATTGTTAATTTATTTTGCCTTTCTTCAGTATCTGATTTTTCTGGATCTGTCAAAGTAATAATTTCCAAACAAGTAGCATTTTTGAACCTCTCAAGCAAGAAACAAAAGAAAAATAAGAAACAACAGAAATAATGAAAATATCCTAAATTTTCATTGAAGTGTAGCCCAATGTCTCACATGTGGAAAAAAATTGTTCAAAAATTCATATTGAAATTTTAAACTTTTAACCTGCCTAGTCAATGCAGACATTTAAAATTTGAACTCTTTATTAATTACCTATTTTCCATTTCCTAAATAAATAATCCCCACATCCTAAATAGAGTTTCCTTTTTTTTTTTCAGAGATTCTGGGTATTGAAAATAGGGCCTTTGCTCTGAGCTCCATCTTCAGATTTCTTTTTTTTGTTTGTTTGTTTGTTTAGTTGAGTTGAGAGAGGAACTCACTGACTTGCTTGATGGCTTAGGCTGAGCTCAAACTTGCAATTTTCCTGCCTCGGTCTTCCAAAGTGCTGGGATTACGGACCTGTGCCACCAGGCTGCGTGAAGGAACTGTTATTTTTATAGACTGATCTTATAGAAAATAAACCAAATCCAACATAGAAATAAACTCATTTTTGCAACTTAAAAATATTAAACTGCTGGTATGTGCCAATATTTCTGCAAATATGAGATTCTTCATAAATACGACTCTTCGATAGGAAGCAGAGTGATGGGGTTGGCTCAGCACTGTTTGTATGTAGCTCAGGGATTGTGGTAAGGTTGTCAGGCGATTCAAGATGCTCATATCCGGGTCCGAGAAGGAACATCTGTGCGTAAGGCCGGAAAGGCTAAGCGAAGGGTGCTGCCCGGTCTGCTGCTGGAGAGAGAGGGGAAGCAGGTGCAATGATAAAGCCCTCACTGTTCCATGCGCAGATGTCATTCTTCCTTTCAGTGAAGTAGCTCCTGCTGCCTAGATGAGAAGCTGTGCCTGCAAAACTCAGTCTTCCAGTCATTTCAAATGCAACAGGTTTTGAAGTCTTCCTCTGCTAGTTCAGAGACAATCATGGCTTCAAGAGAGCCATATAGGTTGATGATTTGGTTTATCAGAAGCTAGTTAAGCCATTCGTGTTGATAGAGTGGGCGTCGTGCCAGTAGAAACACTCTTACACAACCCAGGCACTGGGGATGATTTGTACATCTTGGAACCGGACACAATAAGCAGTTTAAGATACTTGGAGCTGAGAAACGAAAACAAAGGATGTGGTCTCTCTGCGGCTCCCTGACCTCCGGGATCTGTGTGGTTTCCATGATTATCAATTATCTTGAAAGAAGTTGAATTTTAGATCCAGAAAAATATGGTGAGCAGTAGGAATAAAATGACTAAAACGATTGGGTCCACATGGTAGATAGTTCCTCTGGCTTTGTTTCTTTCCAAATCTCGCTGTATCCACCCCAAGCCCCCCTCCCCGCCCCCACCCAAGTCACCTTCTTTGGTTCGGCAACAGTGAAGGACAGACTGTGGAATATCAGGGAGGTGAGATCTAAGTCTCCCAGCTGTGCTGCTATAAAATGATCCAATTAGAGCACAAATGGGCTCCACACACATACTCGGGCAGTGCAGAGTTCACGCTCAGCGGGTGGGGGAGCTGAAAGAACCCATTCTGCTTTGGCTGATAAGGAAGTGAGCTTCCTGTTTCTCCCCAAAGGCAAGGAACTTAACATAACTTTTTAGCCAGCATCAGACAGCTGGAACACTTTCGCTTCCTAACTGGAGGGACAGGATTTGCTTTTTGAAAGGCCTCCTAAGAGAAGAAGGGCTCCCCCTTGGCATCTTACGGCTCGCTATGGAGAAGAGAGATCACGGCCCTTCTTCCCTCCCTGACTCCAAACTAAACCATCCCTTGCGATGGTCAGAACTAAGAAACCTCACGTTATGCCGCTAATCCTAGTTTATCATATAACCTATATGGATAGTGATATGCCTTTAATATAAAGCTGCTTTCTCACTGAGCACAATCTATCAGGGCTACAGTGAACCTGGGTCTTTCTCTTCTTTCTTGACTCTTCATGTGTGAGAACTCCTTCATCTTAAGAGTATAGGAAGTAGCAGAGAAATTATCATGGGCAAAAAGTCCCTGCTACTTTCCATGACAGAACTGGAAAAATTAGTTCTTACATATTCCCTGAAGCCCAGACCCAGGGATATGTCTTAGGCTTTGCCACTTAGATGCTTTTTGGGGGGAAACTGATTTGGGAACTGGTGATACAAAGACCTACCCATCAGACCCAGGTAGCACGAACTACAGTTGGTGTTCCCACGATTGGGATGAGAAAATGCCACAAGAAAAATTCACTCTCCCATGTTTTTTCTGGGTATGTGTTCCTAGGCCTCTGAAACTCTTCTTACTACGTATCTTGATGTTTGCGTAAGCTTGCAGGGGAAGGGTCTCAAACCTTCCGTTGAGAGCCAAATTCAAACCTACACCCGTCAGTCACTAAAAATCTGCTTTGTTCTCTGTTAACTGCCCCTAAAACTCCATGTCTTTGGACTCAACCCCGAGCTCAGGGTACGGAAATTTCAGCATCAGCTTCCTAAATTCACATACATAAAGCCCCTCCAATCAAATCAAGAGGGCTTGTTATTAGGTGTGTCTCTTGGTCTGATTTCTGCAACATAATATATAGTGATCACACATACCTCAGATGCCTGGAATTGTCTATAGCTCTGCTTCACCGGACATGGAGCAACATAGACTTGAGCTCAGTCCCTAATAACTGCTTCCAACCCAATTATCTGACCTGCTTGAAACCAAGTTGATTTCTACTACAACTAAAAGCAACCTCAGAATCACCTTATCAGCCTTAATTTGAAATTCTTTCTTAGGCTTCTCTCCTCACCTGCCTTCCTCTCCACTGTCTCCTTCTCCTCTTCCTTCCTCCTTTCTTCTCTTTTTAATCTCTTCTTTTTCCATCTTTCTGTCCGTCCCAATACCGTTTCTTTTCTTTCGTTCTTCCCTTCTTTCTGTCTTCTCTTCCTCCTCTTTCTTCTTCTCACTTCTTTCCATTCTTTATCTCAACTTCTCTCTACCCTGTCCTTTCATTCTCCTTTGTTATTTTATTTATTTATTTATTTATTTATTTATTTATTTATTTATTTATTTTGAGACAGGGTCTCGCTCTGTGATCCAGGCCGGTCCTGAATTCACTTCAGAGCCCAGGCTGGCCTTGGACTCAGGGCAATCCTCCTGTCTCAGCCTCCCAACTCCTGGGATTACAGGTGTGCACCACCACACCCAGCTTATGTGGTGCTGGGGAATCGAATTTGGGTACTTAGTGCTTGGCTTAGCGCTTGCTCGAGCGCTTTAACCGCTGAGACATTCCTTCAGCCCCTTGAGCTCTAACAATTTTTAACATATGGTTCTAAATATCTAGACTTTGGGGCACTATCCTTTAGTTTAACATTTCTAACATTGTGCTATCATGTTGTCTAAACAACATACTTTATATTGTCTTTAGAGAAGAATGAGCTAATGATTTAATTTTACAGATATAAAAGAATAAGGATGAGTATTTTATAAAAGTAATCATATAAACATTATGTATTCTCAATTTACTCATTGTCTTGAGGTAAAAAAAAATATGGTATGGATGTGTATCTGCATGGACTTCATGTTTATTTGACTTGTGTGATATGTGACCATGTGAGAAAAACTGGGTGGAGACCTGGGAACCTATGCCTGTTATCTCAGGAAATTAAGTTCAACTGTCATCTGTGTTAATATTATAAACAGAAAAAACGCCGTTGATAGTTTGTATTAGCATTAAAAAAATAAATGTTATCTTTCTTTAGCTTAAAATCACCCCTGATTTTCCACTGCATTTACAATAGAACCCAACATCCAGGCGGGGCTACTGTAGCATTTCGCATTCCACTCTGGAGCACGTGTAAGATAAAAGAGGCCCCGTGGAAGCCCCTCTCCTCATCTATTCTGATGGTTGCCTCCATATTATTTCGGATTCAGCTCATATTTGTTTTCCCAGCATAGTGTCTTCCAAATGTTCCAATGTTGTTCACCTCTCTTTCTTCCTCTGGTTATCCTTGCTTTGAAATAATCATGTTTACGTATTGGCCTCATTTCCAGATATCGAAGCAAGAGCCTTATAAAAGCAGAAGCCCTGTCTCTCAACACTACTTCCTTCTCTGAAGAGCATTAGACAGTCACTGCCGTATAGCCTGTCCTCAAGCCTGTTTGTCAGATGGGAGGACATATGAAGAGAACAGGAAAAGAATCTTGTAAAGTTTAGCAATAATGACTGCAGATGTTCAGTCAAAGACAAGGTAGTACTCATACAAGACGCCTGCTCAACTAAGCACAAGGAAAGTACTTGTGAGAGTGTCTTAAGTTTTGAAGTGGCCTTATAGTCACATCCATGAAAGTTGTCCAAAGGTACTTGCCTATTTCAGAGAATATCATGGACTCCATAGAAGACTAGATGATGATTTGTAAATGGAATCAGAACTCTGCCATCTAGCTGAGGGACAGTGGGCTGAAATGTGGCTGCTTTTGACAGGTCTCCGGTTCTCCAGGAACCGTAACAACAGTGTCACCTTTGTTTCTGTAGAATGCTCGCTCTGCTCAGGTCCTCCACTTACCACTTTTCTCTGGTTGTCTGTCTGCTTCTCTTTAAACAATAATCGTCAGGAATGTAAGCGCAGGCTTACATTGTTTGTTGTTTCTTTGTTTTAAATATTCACAACTCCATGCCACCAAGTACCTTGATCACAGGATTAATAATGTTTTTAAACTGAATGGAATTAAATTATATAAAATAAATAAATATAATGGAAATATTCTAGAAGCAATTAACTGCGTATTTCAGAAATAGCATCAATTGCATTCAAAATAAATCTGTGGTCAATATAATGCTGCTGATTTTATGATGCTTTTGTGTCATAAATTTGAGACGTTTTGTTTTCAGTTGAAGAGGCTGAGAGCCTTTTTCATCCTGGAGATAATTTCTCCTCTCTGAAGTCTTTTTACATCTCACAAATGAATGTGCAGGCAGAATTCAGGCTCCATGGATACTGGTGGCCTGTAGTAGCCTCAATCCAGTCCTGACCGTCCCTGAGGTATTCCAAGTTTCTAGAAAAGGATGGATCTGGAGCCATCCCACTTTAATTTGCTTTCACATTTACATTTCACACTTCAAGATTTTGCGTTATGAGAATGTTCAAGCACTCAAAAAGCCAGAGGCACAGTTTAATAAAACTCACACTCTCCTCACCTGGCATCAAAAACCATTTCCTTCTTAATATTCTTGTTCCATTTTTCTGTATGCCTCCTTGCATTTTTAAAAGTTTAAGTCTCAGGAAGAACATTGTGTTACTATGAAGGTTTTAGTATACACACTGTCTAGGCAGTGCTTGTTTATGAGAGTGATGGCAGCGCATCTAACAAAATTACAAAGTAGTTCATTAATTAATATCTAGTAACTTGATTTTGTTCACCTTCAGTTAAATGCCTTTATGTATTTGGTCCATTTGAATCATAAAATAAATGACAGTAAAATACTCTTTTTTATTCATTTGTCTCCTTTTGTGATCTATACTGTTTCCTCCTCTGTCTTTGCCACTTATTTGCTGAAGAAAGCATCCCTGATCATTAATAATGTGTCATATTTGGTGTCTGACTGAGCATGATCTTCATGGTGTCTTTATTTCTTCCTTTCCTGTATACTTAAAAGCAAATGATTCAGAAACTTTAGAAAGACAGGTTGATTTTAGGTACTTCCTCTTATGTAACATTAACAAAATTATAATGCTTTGATATTTATAACGCTCTGATCAATGGCTTGGTTTAGGTGCTGTCAATCTCTGCAACAACTATAAACCCCTCCTTTCCAATTTTTCGCCTAGTGATTACTGCAGAGATTGCAGTTTATTGCTAGTATCTGTAGCTTTAATAGGAATTTTTAAATAGAATTTTTAAAATAAGGGGTGTCCAACATTTGGGCTTGCCTAAGTTTCATTGACTAAAAAGAAATTTTCATGTAAAATGTCTAATGTAGTTAACACATGTACATAATCAAACTTCTTTATTCTTTTTTTTAGCAAAAAGGGCAAATAAACATAAGATTAATGGGATATGGGAGCCTCTTTTTGATAATTAATGCTGTAATGTTTGGTTCAATGGAAATAATTCAAATTCTCAGTGAGTTCTAAAGGTGCTCCTCAAAAACATTTTGGTTCCAATTTGATTCTCGATGAGAGTTGTCCTTAAAAGTAAGTGTGTCAATGGTAAGTGATGTCAAAAAGCAGTGGCATAACTGAGGCATGATTGTGAAGGATTGAAATTTGTCTCTGAGATGATGGGCTTTATAAAAGTCAAGTAAAAGAGTGTAACCTTTAGAAATATTATGTCAACTTGAGAGAATCAGGAACTATACCTGGATTAGGGTTTGGGAACCACGCCTGGATTGGAAATTGAGAACCAGCCTGGATTAGAGTGTGAGTGATTTGTGGGCCATCCAATGAGGGAAAAGCACCCACCCAGATGTGGGTGGCCCAACTGGAACTCAAATGGCATAAAAGGAAGGAAGAAGAAAGATTGTTACAGTTTCTTCCTCTCGGAAAGATCTCATCTTCCCCAATTATCTACGGACGCCGACTTGCTGCATGCTGCAGATCTTCATCAGCGATTTGTTCCAGTCTCAACTCGTGGCTGTCTGCCCATTGGTGATCTTCAGTCACCAATCTTCAGGCTCCAGTCTTCACCATTGTTCTTTGAACAAGCAAAGATCTGCAGCAGACTCACCAGCTCCCCTGCAGTCCCGGACGGGAGTTCTACCTCAAGACTGAGTAGCCATTGGGCACTCCAGCTCTAGCACGTGCAAGCTACCATCTTGGACTATCTCTGTCCTCAAATTTGTAGCCCTCTAAATAGATCCTTTTTGTTACACAACAAAGCAATGCTGCATGTTTTTCACCATTGTGATCTGATACAGAAATCTGAAGACATGTTTCAAGATTTTTTTAAAAAATATTGTTTTGACTCCGTTTTCAGCCAACATAAATATGTTACCTGCCAATTTTTAAGTTGAATTAATAGAGCTCTACTCCGACATTCAATTTAAAGGAAAATTTGAAATGCTCTTTGCGTTAGTTTGGGTTCTTTCAAAAGGTAAAATTTACAGAAATTGTGCATTTGACACACCGATTAAGTGTTATCTTCTTTAATTTGATATTGCTATAATTTCAGTGTCACGAAGAACACTGTTAGGGTTTTGTAGAGAGCCTGCAAACGCCATTACAAGATGGCGCCGGCATCCAGCCGGCTGATTAGCAAACAATTGCCACTACATATGCGCCTAGGCTAAAGACCAGCCCCGGAGTCACGTCATTCGGACTCGTCATATGGCCTGAATGGCCTTTGCAAATCAGGAACAAACACCCCACCCAGATGTAACCTAAAGGATATATAAACCGTGCCATTTTGGGGCTTGGGGTCTTCCTCTCATCAATGTTATAATAAACGATTGCTGCAGAAGGATCCTGGTGCCCGCGTGCGTTCTTGCTGGCGAGAGGATCGCGCGGGTTACAGGGTTTAACATATTTTATTTCTAAGTTGGTTTTGACCTTGAAGATGAGTGTTCTTCTCATTTAAATGTGCAGTTAAGTCCCCTAAAAATGCTACATTTGTAAGCCAGGTTTTATGACCAAGTTCTGGTACAAATTGTCTCATGCATAATATTCTTACTATTAATGCATGTTTTTAAGTTTTTGCTATTAATTTTGTGACCACATAACTATCTTTTATAATAGAATCCATTTGGCTTTTATTTTTAAAATGTTGAAGAAAGAGACTATTTGCCCTAAATACTTATTTCTGGATATGCACCAAAGCTGGCAGTTGGCTTTTGAATGAAAGTTTTTCAAGATTTTTGCTTTTTGTTACTAGGGATTGCACCTAAAGCCTTACCATTCATTCATAATCGTTTTGTTTTATTTGAGACAGAATTTAGTTAAGTCACCAAATCGCCTATGCTGGGCTCTGACCTGTAGTTCTCCCACCTCGGCCACCCAGGGTGCTCGGATTAGAGGTGTGTCAGCAGTGCTGGGTTCCTTTTCAAATTATATTCCTTGAGCACTGGCACCACAAATCCTTTGCAGATTGACCAGAGTGCCTATTCACCTTGACAGCAAAGTTTTCATTTTTCCAGTTTTCCTTGCACAAATTAGAATAGTTAATACATCTTATTAATAACATTAAAAGCTTCTTGTTTGCAAAGGTAGGTAAAATTTTAAACAATAATCCCTACATTTTGCTCACCAAATGACCACAAGCGCAAATATCAGTTGATGGTATCAGTTGTGCACTTGGAAGACAATACTGGCAACTGTGTCCCACAGCAAAACTGAAGGCGACATTTGTACAAATAGTAGAAGCTTACAGCGCGCAGCAAGGCTACCTCTTACACTTTATTAGTTAATTTGAACTTTTTTTGCTTCTCATGTCTGGACTTCTTGCAACTGTAATGTGGATTGCGGCTAATACTCTGCTATTTGCAGATATAACACGTTCACATATTCCCTTCTTTATAGTCTACAGAGTTTGCACTCGAGGACTACGCAATCAAGTTAAAAAACACACCTAAGCATTGCCAGAGGAATAGCACAGCAGATAGAGCCCAGGCCTAGCAAGAGCAAGGCCCTGAGTTCCCTTCCCCAACACCACATAAACCGGGCGAGGCAGTGAGCACTTGTAATCCCAACACTCAGGAAGCTGAGGCAGGAGGATTGCTGTGACTCCAAGGCCAGCCTAGGTTATTCAGTGAGTTCAGGACCAGCCTTGGGTACACAGAGAGACCCTGTCTCAAACAAACAAACAAAACACATTCAAACACGCGTGCACACGTACAAATACAAACGTACCACATGGCCCCTAGTCTTTTCAAAACACTTAGCAATTGGTGTCAGGCCACATTTGAACCCTGGATCTTTCTCCTACGTCTTCCGGTTGCCTTAAAGAGTGAACCCCTGACAAATCGGTGGACACCGACGCTCACTGATTCTCCAAACCCCAAGGTTCCAGTGTGTTTCAGAATTTGGAATTCATGTATTTTTTACAAAAAAAGTTAAATTTTACATCATGTGAATTTTTTTAATAAAATAAAGACGTTTGCTACTTAGCAAAAAGTAGGAAAAAATACTGCACTCCTTTTTTGTTTATTTACTTAATTGTCATTTGTATAGTTTGCAATACATAATAATCACAACACCATACCCTTGAGGAACTGGTAAGCATGTTACTACGTCACACTTTCTCACCGTTTTGGGGTTCTCTTTCTGCCCTCAAGGAATCGATTCCTCTTCTGCCTTTTGTTTTTATTCTTAAGTGCTATCATAAATTAATCAGTTTAAAAGATTTTAATTTGCTGCCTAAATTCATTACAGTTATTTTCTTTTTTGGTTCTTGAGGTGTGCCAGTGCTGTCAGGTGCCTTCCAACTGGTGGCTGTGTCCTTCTTACGCCACCCACTTCCCTTTGATAGTTTCTTCACTTCCGGGCATAAAATCATCTTTCAGATTCATCTTATAATTTTTGTACCATAGCTGAATAAGTAATTTTCCAATGATGCTTAGACCCTTTTAATGAGTAGTGTGTTAAAAAAATTCACAACCTGAGTACCACAAATATTCATTGTTTACAATGTTGATGCTTCCAGGTTTTTTTTAGTGGAACACATGGAAAAATACAAACTTTAAAAAATCATTTCTAAATTTACACAGATTGTTTCATCAATTTTAATGAAATGGTTTACTTTGAGTAAGAGCCTTTACTCAGCATTTTTACTTATTGGTTTTTATATTTTATTAACTCATTTTCCCTCCTTTGAAAATATCTTGCGTCATGAAAAATATTAATGTAGCTTTTCATTTGAGACTAATGTTTTCAGTATCAAAACAACAATAGCAATATGTTCCATAATAACCATCTTAGAGTATATTTGAAATTTTCTTTGTGACTTTCTTTTTATCCTTACATTATACAGTCAAAATATAGTTTAAAGTCAACAGAACTAAATCTTCTTAAATCACCGCTATATCTCTGATATATATATATATATATGTATATATATATATGTATATGTATATATATATATGTATATATATATATATATATATATACATATATATTATTGTAGTTCACTTGTTTCTGATTCTTTATTTTCATCTCATTTTATTGTGACATTGGAGATTAACTGATATATATATATATATATATGTATATATATATACACATATATATTATTGTAGTTCACTTGTTTCTGATTCTTTATTTCCATCTCATTTTATTGTGACATTGGAGATTAACTGTAAGGTCTTTGCACTGAGCTACATTCTCATTTTTTTTTCTTTTGAGACAGAGTCTGTCTCACTCACTTGCCCTGGCTAGACTCAAATTTGTAATTTTCTGCCTCAACCTCCCAGAGTGCTGGGATTACAGGTCCAGACCACAAATCTTGGCTCAGGTTCTTTAAATTATTATTTTTAAGATGGGTTTAGATAGAATGTTTAATTTGTGTGAATTATGAGCATGGTTTCAAAGTCAAAACCACAAATCAAAGCACATCCAACTTTAAAGTTCTCAGCCCTGTTTCTATTGTGTTCTCTCTCCTTGAAATATAACTTATATATTGTTTTATGTTAAAACAAAAGCTAAATATACAGATATATGTATATAATTACATCATAAATAGCATATATAATTAAAATAATATGTGTAACAGTATATATATATATATATATATATTTTCTTTGTTGCACAAAAAATACTAGTAGTTTATTCACGTTCTTATATATAACTTGCTTTTTAAAAGAAATCTCATTTAACAACCCATCTTAAGCATGATTCCACACACATAGGGAGAGAATTCTCATTTATACAAGGGTGCATAGTATTCTACTATTTGAGCATATGTCATATACCTAATCCTTCCTGTATTGGTGGGTAACTGGTTCATTTACAAGAATTTTTCTACTACAAATATGTTAGTACAATTTTGATACTATGTCACTCTGGGAAAGCTAATGTCATAAACTGGATCTTAAGTATTTACCAAAAATCCACATGTCGAACCTTGATTCCCTGCTTGGCTTAGTGAGCAATGTCAACATTCCTTAAGAGGCGGGGCCCAGTGGAAAGCTTTTCGGTCACTGGGGGCGGGGGGGGGGGGGGCTTCAAGGCCAGTGCAATCCCAGCCTCTTCTCTCCTGTCTTGCTTCCCACCCACCAGGCCTGTGGTCTTGCCCTGCCAAGCACTTCAGCCGCGACAAGCTGCCTCACTGTAGATCCCAGCAACTGAAGGCTCCACAGCTATGAGCCAAAATAAATACTTTTTCTTTGTAAGTTGACTTGTCACCAGCGTTTGTTACAATATTAAAAAGCTACCTCACACACTCCAGCCAACCAGTTTCCATCACGGTCTGTTCAACCAAGTTTATTGTGTGCTTCTCTCCTTGATGCCCTTAATGTTCCAGAGGAACTCATCCTGCGATTGCCTCAGGAGTTCTAGATGCTCTCACAAGCACAGACTAACCACGTGAGGTCTGGGTGTGTGGCCTCAGCCAGATTTAATTAACTTTTTGGTGCAAATTTCTCACCATTAAAAAGTGATAATGGTGTAATTCCCAGGCATATCATGAACACTAAATAAGACAATATTCTAAAACATTTTTAAAATTTGTGTTTCTAAAAACCTCAAATTTTGTATATTAATGGAGCACTGTGGGACATTTCCATGCATGTGTATACCATGAGTTAACATAATCTTCTCCTTCAAATTTATCATTTGTAGTGAAAACATTCAGAAAAGAGAAAATACTCTGAAAAGCATAATGTGAAGCATGGGTGTTCAATATCACTTATCAATGCATATTGATATTTTCAATGAATGCACCACCAGTAAAAGTTGATATCATTGATACTTTTTAAGTAATGGGATATAATAGGAAGAACGTTGACTTCTGGCATCAGCCAACATAGGCATAAGTATTAATTCTCCCACCTCCGCTGGCCTCCCTTAACTTACTGCTATTGGGCTTTAAACAATGGGGATAATACCACTTATTTGGCTTTGGATTTTTGATAGTTATAAGAGATTATTCCCAAGACAATTTATGATATCTGTCTCACTTTAAAGCTCTCCAACACAGAAGCTTAAATTGTCAAGTGCTATATTACCTACACACCCAGTGTGGCCCTTTCACAAGGGCTGCTGAGAAAAATGTCTACTTGTGGTAAAGTATAGGGCGCCAAGGAATTCCTGATTAGGATTCCCCAGATTCTGCATGAATCCTTTGTATTTTTGTTCTTTTTAGAGACAAGAGCGTTCTCTTGTAGTACTTATTTCTCTCTACAGGGATGTTGTCCGTGTTTCTGTGTCTACTCTCCCCTTAATGTTCTAGTGCAACATGTATACTGTTCTACCCGTAATTGAAATTATGGGTCAGATAGTTAAGTAAACTCTAAGAAAGTGAAGTGGGGTTCTCCTGTGCTGAATATATTAGTCATTGAGAAAAGACAGAACAACCAATCATTCATGCACAACGAAGGCAGAGTGGAGGTGTTGTAACTCTCGCCAAAGCTTCTGAAAGTCTAACCATTTCATATTTAGACACCTGTGGTCACAGGAGTCAGACTGAGTACACAGAGACCACCTCAGTTCTCAGAAAAGGTAGCTCTGAATGATGTCTTCACCTTTCATGCCTAGCAAGTCAGGATCCTTCTCCTCATAAAGAGTCCTATGCCAAATTCAATTATCAACCCAAATTAACTATTTCTGCATTTAAATAATAAGAAATGAATATTTTGTCTAGCAACTGGCAGATGTGCTACAAAGTCTTTTTATAATTTTTAGTGCTTTTAAAAAGTTTTTTTTTTTTTAAAGACAGGATCTCCCTGTGTACCCCAGGCTGAACTTGAACTCAGTCTCCCTGCCTCATCTTCCCAAGCACTGGGATTAAGGATGTGTGTCACTACGTCACTACATCCAGCTCTGCTATTACCTCTTAAGCGGGTCCTTGAGTTAATGTTGCTGGGAGATGAGCAAGAGTCAAATCCTCAGGGGTCTCTCAAACTACAGGAAAGGTCACTCAACCAGCTGTTATTCCCAATATTTACTGAAGTTAATACAGTATAATGGATTGGTGTACTAAGTGCAATGAAAAGTGCTTTGTATAATATGCTGACATTTAACACACATATCAATCTAAAAGATTAAATATTTTATTCTAACTTTACAGGTGAAAGAATTAATTTCGGGTTTGAAATCTAATAGGTCAAGGTCCAGATCTTCACAGCTGCACTTTCTATCTGCCCAAGAAAAGCTACACAGCCCTGACCTTACTTCCTTTCAGGCCACCACGAGCAGTTGTGAAATACAGCCTGTGTTCCTTCCCTGAGTCTAGGACTGTCTTTCCAGATTCTCCAGCCTTTGCAATTTGTTCACAAAGGTATTGTACACATGAGTAGCAGTCAACGCTAAAACACTGTATTACTCAAAAAGATTAAGGAAGATAAAGATAGAGTGCTGCGCATGGAAAATGTGTGGTTAATGTCTGCTTCTTTCAATTCCTTCAATAACTCTGTGACAAATTTTTCCTTCAGCAGAAACTATACATGACCAGAAACAAATTGTTCTTAGAATCACTCTGATCAGCTGGCTCTGCCCTTTCAGCAAGAATTAAGTCTCCATTATTAGAATTTGAGATATACACTATTAGCAGAGGACAATCTCAGAGCAATGGTTCTCCCCACCTGACCACATCGCACATGACGCCTACTCTGCCTTTTTACGAGGGCCACACTTGCTGGGTAAGGAGCTAACTTCGTATACATCTGAAAACCACTATTAGAGCTTATCTTCAAACTATGGCTTGCTGCCTTACATATTAAAATGTCATCTTTGCCAAATCCTTGCCTAAAATAAAATTTCTCAAGTCCATTATTTAAAAAAAAACCTCTGCGTTCTAACAATTCGTACAGCACAATTCATAATAGAAACACCACCATCATTTTTTTTTTCTGCAACGTACTCCTTATGCTATTTCTGTAGCTTTAGAGACTCCAGCATATCCCTGCAGCCTACGGTTAAATGAAAGTCACAGGGAAAATAAACTTGATTCCACAGTGGAGGGCAGGCAGGAAAGAATGTGTTTTCTTTTCAATTACCTGGTTATGTGCCACTGATTTTCAAAATCTGAGTACCTCGGTTGGTATTCCTTTTTGTGGTCATAGGAAATCAGACCCTTTAATACAACATAACACTAAATATATTCTCTTATCATGTATTCAGCAGTGTAACAAACGAAACCACGAAACAGTAAGTTGCATTTGCGCTAAAACTAATGGTTTCTCCCAATGATAGAAACAACAGGGAGGTCAAAGAACCTCTGTCATGCAGCAAGGCAAGGTGATGTCAGAGGTAGATTCCCTCAGAGGAACGTGGCAAAGGGCCACCCCGCAAGTTCTGTCCAACACCAGGCACTCTGAACTGTAATAAGAGGCTGGCTTCTCCGCTTTGACCTGGGAACACCTTCCCTTGCTTGGGATTCTCCTGAGTCACGCACTCATGCTTTCCTCAGATAATCCATTTTCTTTTCTATTCTTTCCAAAGAAAGGAAAAATTCAGGCAGGATTTACTTTTTCAGATCTTAGTGTAGCTCAATATTTCCCCAACTTAAATTTCAATTATACAAACAGCACAGGTGTCCTACAGGTTGTGCATGATTATTTGTGACATAGGAGAATGTTTTCATTCCCTGGCTTAGAAGCTTCTCCTACCCTAGTGGCAATATCTTCCACCAAGCCTGTCTCCCACCAGTAGCCTGTGAGCCAATACAAAGGCAGAAAGGACTCTTCCAGCTCTTAGGAGCTTGTAAATGCCAGAGCTAAGAATTTACACAGTGAATATTTATTGATTGGATGACTGAACTAACTAAAGGAAATCAAGGTCATATTTGGTTGGGTCAGAACACACCTAACAGTGGTAAAGAGAGAAGAAAGCACAGAAATTGGACAAGGGTCCATGGGGGAGGTATGGAGGTTCGGCCAGGTGGATTTGGGACTACATAAAGCTAAGGCGACAGCTAGAACTGGAGTTTAAGGGACAGGACTAAGCTCCATCTGCAGAAGATCGAAGCTCTTGTGTTCGTCATTAGAAAAACTCCACTAAAGGGATCTTTCAATGTTGTGCAGAACCGAGAGCCACACCTCTGTTCCCTTTAGTCATAGGATACATGCATAGGCACAAAAAGCTGAATGTGTGAGAGGCCGCGGTTTGAAAAGAAATGCCACCTGCCTCCTGACGACAGAGGAGAAGCACTGGTTCCCCTACAAGTGAAAGTCACTTTGTTGCAGGATCTCATGGCTTCTCTTTGAGAAATTTTATTCAGACATTAAGCCATTACTGTTGATAATAGTTGCTATAACTTTGGCCAAGGGTGGAGAATAGAACCAGGCCAAAATGTGATATTTCTTCTCCTATTTTTGGAGCAAAAAAAAAAAAAAAAAATCAAAGTATCTTTCTAGAAATATTTATTTTGAAATTATGGGAGTTAAAAGGAAACTGCTGGGTTAAATTTTGGAGTCACAAGCTTACCTCTATAAGCCTTTCATCTAACAGAATTTACAGTTTACTCCGAACTAGTCATTCTATGTGGACTCTAATGTAAGTCACCAAAGCAAATAAATGTAAGGGGAGTTGGGCTAGCCTCAGCGATGTAGACCTGTTATCCTAGCACTCACACTCTGGAAAGCTGAGGCAGGAGGATTACCAGCTCTAGTCCAACCTGAGCAACCTAGCAACTCTGAGATCTTGCCTCAAAATTAAAAATAAGACATAGACTGGGGATGCAGCTCAGTGTGAAGGTGCTAGGCTCTGTCCTCAATACTGCAAAGGAAAGAAGAAAAGAAAGAAAAGAAAAGAAAAGAAAAGAAAGAAGAAAGAAAGAAAGAAAGAAAGAAAGAAAGAAAGAAAGAAAGAAAGAAAAAGGTGAGTTGGGATAGTCCAGCCTCCTATTTCACAGCTGGTAACAACTCCTTCACTCTTTATCAATAGGAACCAACCAACAGTGCCTCAGAAGTGGCCTGTCTCCTCTCCACCTTGTCCCCACCAAACCACATCCCACTTTCTTGTGCTGATGTTCTGTCTCACACATGGTTTTTGAATTTCTTCTGGGTCTTCTTAGATGAGAAAATGCTTTCAAATTGGGTCCTGAGATCTGAGCTCACCATGTTCCACCCACCTCTTTTCACCCCTTGTGAAACTAGCAAGTTTTCAAAGATTTTTTAATATATCCAGACTTTTGAAGGAAATTTTTTGAACACAAGTTTCTGGACTCCAACCCCAGAATGTCAGATTTAGAAGGTTTAGTCAGGTGCCACTGATTCGTATTGATATTTTTAACAAATTTCATCGTGATATGCTTCCCACACCTATTTGGTGACTCTTTTTGAGAATCACTACAGCAGATAAGCTAGGCTGTCCATACCCAAAGCATGAACTTCAAACTAAGGACACAGCCCAAATTCTGACACGACAGGGAGCTCAGATGCATGAGTGAGAATGAAATACATCCTGGCACTTAATGGGTGCCTGTCGTGTATTTATTAAATTATTCCACTAACCTTGTGGGTTAGGCATGATTGATGGGCTATTAATGGCTTCATTTTAAAGATAAGAAAATGTAAGCTTAAGATAAATCATACAAATTACTTGCTGGTCACACAGCTGGGGTTTTGGAATCAGATTTCTGTGACCCCAGAGTAAACTTCTGGTCATTCAAATTGTGCCCTTTGCCCTCTTTGGAGGGGGAAAAAAATCAAATTTGCATGTTCAGAAGTGTTTTCTTCCCCTTGTAAAACTAGAATAATCAAATGTGGGAGGATTGTCTATTAATTCTGTTGACTCTGGGGTAATCTCTTGTGGGAAGGTGATCTCAATCTAGGTAAACTTGGACTCCATGGCTTTGGGAAGTCACGTCACTCTCTAGTTCTAAATGCCCAGATCTGTAAAAGAGGCAAGTTTAAATGCGTTTTAAGTTTATTCTTTCAATTGTCCTGTTTTTCAAAGTATTAGCCAAGATTTGGGTGAATGAACTTAGGAAGAAAAAATTTCCAGCTACTCAAAATGTTCACTATATTCTTTTTGAATAATGATCGTCTGTTTGAAAGCTACCTACAACACGAGTGACAGGGTAGAGAGAGGCAATGGACTGCTGGGAATGGGATGAGCCTCTGAAAAGTGGGGTGGGGGAATAGATAGTCACTGACTCCCTGAATCCTATATCAAAATTGGAATTCATGTATTATAAAAAAGGAACAGTTAATAGAAAAGAAAATCCAGGAGGAATTTTTGGAGAGGACAGATATGTTTATTAACTTGATTGTAGTGATGGCTTTTAGAATGTATGTGCATGTCTAAACTCATCAAATATATATATTATGGGTAAATAAAGAAAAACAGTAATGAAACCTACCTACTTTGGAAACCATTCTCTTAGAAAGGGCCAACACTATTTTAGTGGAAAATATTGCCAGGTTAAAGACTTTCTTCAATTTTCTCTGGAGTAATTGCACTAAGGCATTGTAATACTTACGTAGAACTGTGATTCTGTACAAAAAAAATTATACTGTGTTATTCTTTATCTTTCACTTTTGCCTTCTGATGATGTTGCATAACTAAACACATCTAGTCTTGACTTACTACAAAGTTACATCCATTCTTTGAAACTGGGGAGGCACTGTAGTCCTGTTGTCTGTAAACCCATATGTATCCCAGCCTAGAGTCTGCACTGGCATTCACTAGGTGGCGACGCTTACTATCTTTCAGTAGCATAGCAGAAGCTTGCATTCTCCTGGGCCTTGCTGTGTCTTCTAAGGTGACATCCTTTCTGGAAACTGGAGGACATATGTACTGACAAAAGGAGACTTTGTATAAAGAATCAGACCTTTCTTACCCAGCTAGCTATGAAGAACAGCACAGGAAGTGGATCTTCCAGTGTATCATGTTTATGAAGTGACCGTTCCTTGTGAAAACAAACATACAATTGGTGTAATGTGTGGGGGAAGTGCCTTGTGACCATCGTAATGATAATCATGAATAAAATTAGAAGCCTGTACCTTGAATTTGGTAAAAGATGGCACTGATACATAGCGTTACTCATTGGAGAAATCTCCTTGGATATTTGACTTATTTTATCATCTGATTGATTAAAATATTGAAACATCTGAACATGTTGTTATTAAAAGAGATACCAAGTTAGGGAACTAATGGGATATTTAACACTACAAAAATTCTAAAAATTTGGAGGGAGTGGAAAAAGCAATAGATTCTTTATGTTCTGTTGAATACTTGCTAACTCTCTAGGAATATGTGAAATTAAGTTAGTATGTCATGATTAGCATCAATAATTAAAGCAGAATGAAAGAGAATGACACTAGAGGGAAAAGAATCCCTCACTTGTCATAAAATGTGATATTTTGATGGGAAACATCTTACATGTGTGCCTGTGTACGTGCACACCTGCGTGTACTAAACTAAAATATAAAATGTATTTCTTACCATAGTTAACGGCTGTTTTAATGCCATTGCATTACCAGACAGCATATTGCTCTCTTAAAATGGAATAGAAAAATACTATAGCCTATTCCTTGCCATTACTCTACGTAACCATGCTAAATAAGCATTCACAAAAAAAGCAGTGATCCAAGATTACATAGAAAATATTTAACTATATCAGTTTGCATAAAGTGTACTCCCTGGTTCCCAGAAGAGCAGCTACTCAGAATATGGCTCCGGTGGCCATGTGGGTCGAATAATGCAGGCAGCTGGCTCAAAAATGATCCTTGATAAAAACTTTCTCCTGCCAGTTGGAATTGTATAGGCATGAAAAGATCAATGACAGAGCTAATACAGGTTAAGTCTAATAATTAGCAGAAATCAGTTCCAGGGATATCTAGAAAATGAAATTATCAATTTAATAGTACTACAGGTGGAGAATAGAGAAAATCTTGTGAAGGCAGAAATACTTGAGCCAGGAAAGTGGGTTAGGGTGTGAGTTTCCCTATTTAGGGAATGCTAAAAAAAAAAGAAAAAAAAACTGTGAATTGTGTTCTTCAGTTTAATTTTGGGAATAAATAACAGAAGACAAATAAAATGTTATCAAATGATTTTTAAAGATGTCATGACAAAGGATGAGCAAAATATCATTAAATGATCTTTTAAAAATGTATCATTTAATGTGAGTCAATTTACGAATGTGTTATTTCATGTTCATAGGCTTATTGTTAGGAAGGGACATAGCTGCCACCCGAATTGTGTTGACACCTTGCGTGACCTTCTGTTGGATGCCTTACCTGAGGTATTTTCTACTTCTGCAACCTCATGGATTAGGGGGAATAATTTTTCTTCCATAGATAAGAAACATAAGCCACAGAAGAGCTAAATAAGTTGCGCCAGTTCCCAGTTTGCAAATAGGGGGACTTGTCTGGCTCTCAGACCAGCTCTTCTAACAAGTTTGAGCTGGGCCTAGACACACAGAGCTGCATTCTCGGCACTCTGGGAGGCTGAGCCAGGTATTGCCAAGTTTGAACCCAACTTGGGCAATGTAAAGACTTAGCAAGACGCTCTATTTCAAAATGAAAAACTGAAAAACAGGCTGAATATGTAGCTCAGTGCAAAAGCTCTGGGTTGGATCCCCAGAGAAGGGAAAATAAAACTGTTTCTAAGGCAGAAAGACCAGTTGGAAGTTTTCCTGGCAAATGACACATGATTGCTCATGGCTGAGTGTGCTTCTACAGTTTCTCTATGTAGCAAACTTACCTGAAAAAAACATTTTTCTTTATTTTATTAATTAAAAAATCTGTCGCAAAACTCTTCTCCGTTTACTAAATTGTTTCAAATATTCCCGTGATTATTTCTTGGGTGATAACTAACAATCTCAACTAAAATCGAAAGAGTTAATGAACTTTTATTTACCATTTCACTCTTTATCGGAGATCTGATTTTGAGAAGAACTTAATGTATGGCTCTATGATAAATAGACACTTAAAATAGATGTATTGAGAACATCTAAACTTAACTGTTACAGCTACTTCAAGCTGCATTGTTATAATGTCAATGTGAAGTGGTGGGTTTTCTGGTTTCATGTATCAGAGATCCTCCTCTACTTTCCTGAAAAACAATAATGTGCTCTTAAAGCTGGGAGAACCACCATGTCAGGATATTCTGTGCTATATTGTTTGTTTAGAAGTAAAAATAGCCTACTAAAAATAACCAGTACATCTTGGGAATGCTATAACTGTTATTCACTTTCACTCAGGTTTTTTTTTTTTAAGTTCTTTTGCACTAAAAACCCAATATTTTTAGTGAAACACCTGTTTCTCCACAATGTAATCTATTCTATTAAATCATTGACAACATAGACATCTTGGTTCATCTTGGTTCACGTCAAGATATTCTCTAAGAACATCTTGGTTCTTAGAGAGGCAAAAATAATAGAAATTATACATAAATAAGAGGAAGTTTATTTAGACACCTTATAAGTCTGAAGAGGGAGTCTAAAATGGCAGCCTGCACGTGGATAAACTGGAGGTTCCAGTAACTGCTCAGATGTGAGGTAGGACACGAGTCCAAGACTACAGGACAGTGGAGGCAGGTGTGTGCCGTAGAATACGGTTCAAAGGCGACAGTGAAAACGAAGTGAATCTGTGGTGGAGATTGGTGTGAATTTAGGAGTGAGTCAATGATGAAGGCTTGAGCTCTCCCGGAAGAAGCTGTAACAATATTCCTTCTTCCTCTCTTTTTCCTTTTTAGATTCCTTTTATTTTCTTCCAGTCTATTGGTTGGGCCACCCACACCCAGGATGGGTGCTCTTCCTCATTTTGTTGGCTCACAAGTTAATATTACATCTCCTAATTTGTACTGTGTGTTTCCTAATTCCATCAATTTGACACAATCCTTCCAAAGATCACAATTGCTGACATGTACTATTTACTCTATGCTAGATAATGTTTTGGATAAAGTCCATTACTTTAGTTTTCTGTGGAATATTTGAGATAGATATTCTTATTCTATCTTTCACATAAGAAGAATAACAGCAAGTTTAAATGATTAATGAGCCAGAAATTGGAGATTGTGTCAAAGAATTTTCATTTTACCACAAAAAATTTGAAGTAGTGCTTTCCAGACTGGATTATGGGAGAACAGGAACTCTACAGAAAACTGATGGCTAATTTTCAAAACAATATTTGAAATTATGGGAAATTTATCAATACATTAAGTTAATGAGCAAATTTGCAAAATCTTAAATTTATTAGTAACTATTGAAAATCTCCAAAAATATTGTATGCAGTGTTTCTCAATTATATACAGTTATGTGTATCTATAGGTATTTATATGCATAATATTATGTATATAATTATTATTTGTTATAAGGAATCATATCTTTTGCGTTATATTCACAAAGAAACACAAGTTTGTATTCATCAGGTGTTTAAGTCAGGAGGTCTTTTTTGACTTGTGTGCCTAGTCATTTCTTTTCCTATATTCCAAATGTTGCATCAGGATAATGGCAAGATGGGAAGTGTTTTAGGGTACAATATGAAAGGAGAACCTGTGATACACTGACATTTGTCGCCCACCGTAGGCTCTAATCCTATGTGTGTTCATAGTGACTGAGAATAATTATCTTCCAGGAAGCATTAGAATTATAAAAGCACTTTGCGTGTCTTCCAGTAAATTCTCAAAGAACTTGCAAACCTTTTCAAGACGATTTATTGATTTAAAAAAAAATTTCCAGTAACAAAAGTTACATAAGTTCAGTCTTTAACTTCTTTCTTACAATGACTTGCAACAAAAAAGTAGTCGTTAATACCATAACCGTTTTCTTGGGGCTTCTTTTTTTCTCTTGTTGTATTCATAGGGCAATTTTTGAATCCTTATGACTGGGGAGGATTTCACTTTAGTTCTTTTAACATATTTTATTTTCTATAAACTTATTATTATAAACTTATTATTATAATTGATACATAAAAACATTGGATTTGTTACATATTCAAGGGGTGTCAGGTAGTTTTCAGTACATGATCATATTGCATAATGTTTAAATCAAGTTAAATATATTATTTCCTTATTTATTTATTTATTGTAAAAAAAAGCAATCCAAGATAGCCTGGTGGCACAGGTAATCCCAGGTTCTGGAAGGCTGAAGAAAGACAGTGGCAAGTTTGACCCCAGCCTGAACAACTTAGTAAGGTAAAGGTAAACGTTTCATGTTGTTAAACCCTATGTATCTATTTTTTATTTAATCTCTTGTACTTTTGGGGGTTTGTCCAAAAAAATAAAAAAAAAACTTTGCTCATCCTAATGTCCTAATGTATCTATTTTCTAGTAGTTTTATAGTTTCAGGTATAATATATAAATCTTTAACCCAATTTAAATTTATTTTTGTAATCAGTGGGACATTAAGTCAGAAGAGTCATTTTCATAACACTCACTATGCTAAGGTATGAGTGCATCATTATGAAATGTGCTTTCTGATAATACTATTGCTCCACATTCTCTGCTCTACACATCATAGCCCTGTGTGTACAATGTAAGTTCATGAAATATAGACATGCACATACACATGCATTCACATAGCATTCTTTGACAGTTTTTCTGTAAGATGGTAAGACCTGTCCAGATATCAATTGCAGACCTTGTATCACTTGCTTACTGGCTCTCGTAAATTATGGCCTTGGAATTCCTGTTGCCTAGTGTGTAAAAGTAGTTCTTTTGAGTATTTTATCAGTTTGCTGTGTTTATAGCAAGAGTTCAAGTCTGATCCTTAGTATTATAGCATGGCAAAAAATAGAAATGGCTATAAAAAGTTGGTTTGAATTATTTGAAGTATTGTGGAATTATTGTTGTCATTTTTTTCTTTATTTTGTTTTGTGTTTGAGAGAAGACCTTGCTCCCTAGTCCAGGTTGGTCCTGGGCTGTCACTATGTAGCTGAAGCTGGCCTTGAACTCCCAGCAATCCTTCTGCCTCAGCCTCCCCAGTGCTGGGAGTACAAGCAGACAACACTATGCCCAGCTAAATTTTATGTGGTGCTGAGGAATCCAACCCAAGGCCTCTAGAATGATCTGCCTGTGCTCTAGCCACCGAGCTACAAAATGATTGTGTATTTAATTATTTTTAATATTTACTTCATAAATGACTAGAAATGTGCCCAAAGACAGATTGATGTTAATGTGTGAGGGTGAAATATATGGGCTTCTTTCCTTACTTTTTTCACATTTTGCATTTTAACTGATGATTTTTCTTACTTTAATAATAATGCATATTTTAATAAGAATGATAAAATTAATATCAAAATTGTCGTTTCATTTTTTTAACCAGGCTGAGGCTGAAGAATTAAAGAAAAATGTCAAGTAAAATTATAGTAAACTTAGAATTGAGAGAAATTGCCATAGATGGAGAGCTGGCAGCTGGCTGTGAGGTATCAGGATCTCCTCACACCGAGGGGGCTACGAGACTTGAGAACTAAAACAACAGGGCACACATACTTCCTATCTATGATGTCCCCAGTTGCCTTTCTTCTTTTTGGAAATATTACCTCTCTGAGAAATATTCCTATTTTTTTGGAGCTGAGAGTAGCAGAGGAATCTTTCTTGCTTGAATTGACTAATGGAAGATACTTAGAGGGCTTGGGAATCAAAACCGTGATTTTTTTTTTTTAATTTGGAGAACATTTGTGTTTTAATCAAGAATAAACAGATGACTGCTTCACCCCAAATACCTCTTTTTCATGAACAGTTTCCTGTCTTTTCAACAATTACAAACGTTCTCCATGTATTAATAAGGAGAAAATGAACAGTGAAGTACTCTCAATAGAGCTATTAAAATAGTAAAAAAAAAAAAAGGAAATGTAAAATTAATGATGCGTCTGCTAGGAAGAAGGAGAGAGTTTAATTAAAATCTCATGATCTATTCCACATTGCTTATGCTGATATTATGCACAGCCGGAGTTCATGAACACCCTGTCATTGTGGATCCACTGCGTGAATCACTCCCCAGAGTGGAGGAGAAGCAAGCCAGACTCAGACTCTGTGATGGCATTATTCTAGGGGCAGAGGCACAGAGTTGATTGTGAAATTATTGAGATGTTTCATACTCTTTCGCTAAACGTGGTGGTTATATCCAGGAACACCAGGACAGTGGCTTTTATACAGTATGATTTAAAGAGTGAAGAAAACTGTAGAGACCATTTATCATAATCTATAAGTTTCTATAAATCAATGATCTTGTTGAGTACCAAAGCTTTGAGACCAAGACAATAAAGACTGAATGTGCACGAAGCTGTTTTATTTTTAATCTGTCTGTGTCTGGATCGGATTTTCGCTGCTCTCCACTGCAGTTTCTCTAGTGGAAAGGACTGTAGAATTACCTGACTGCCACGTTTAGCACGGGAGAAAACATTTCACATCACCAGTTGTGCTGTGAGGGCGTAGGGGTGAAACCCTGCCAGTGACTTGTTGAGTGCTGTGGACCTCAAGGGCTGCAACTTAAATATTCAGATGATAAATGAAAGGTAAGCTGACCTTTTAATGATCTTCTAATGTTCACACAATGACGTGAAACTGAATACAAAATACAATACTTAAGAAAATTTTCCATTTTCTTTCTCTGAAATATATACAAACAAGAAGAGCCCTGGAAAAAAATCACATACTAGAGGTCATCAGAGAAGCAGTGACTGGGCCTTTACTCATTCTCCCGAACCCCTTCCTAACAAAGATTGAAATCCCCATCTCCCTTCAAAACAAGAAACACTCAAGAATCAAAGCTGCCACTGGACGCAAGGTGGCAGTGATGTCCTACGAACACAAGAACAAAGAGGGCAGGTTTGTCCTCTCCAGCATCCCACCTCCCATTGATAAGCACCAGCTTTCCATATTTGGGACCCTTACCAGTGAATCATGAATTCTGTTCATAACTTCACTTTTTCATTCTTCTCTCTGAAGAAAAATTCAAGTCCAACTTAACTGATTTAAACTTCTCATCCTCCTTATATTGTCTGTAAATTCCAGGTCTTCTCTTCATTGCTTGATTTTTCTTTCCATTTCATTTTCGATTTTCTTCCCACCTTCTGGGTTGTCTCTTGCGTTCACAAACATTCCCAGAACTATCCTGGGATCCCACCCCACGAGGCATTAAGGCCCGTCTGGGATGTTTCCCTTGGCTGTTCTTCTGTCTCACCCTTCTCGGGACCACAGGAAGGCTTCCTCCGGGAAAGGAAAGATGAATTGTTTACTTTGGGTTTCCCCCTCTCGATCAAAAGCAAAGCCATAAAGCATAATTCTCTTGTAATTTTTTTCTTTTTCTTCCCTTAACAGATGTAACTGCCAATTCGCCTTTAGGGATTTTAAGCTTTGTGATTTTGTTCATCTTGCTCCTTCATTTTGTTTCTTCAGCTGGGGATAAACGCCGTCCACACTCGAGGGTACTCCCGAGTTAGATGTTATCGCCAGTATCCGCTTCACATAGGAACTGTCTTAGTCAAAGAAACTGCTTCAATAGAGAGCAGTGCCCCAAATGGCAGAAATAAAGTTAGAAGGGCTTTCCCCCCTTTTGAAGATTGAGCCCAGGGTCTTCACACTGAGATCTAACTAGACATCTCCTGCCTCACTTTTTTGGGGCCCCGGGTGGATGTGAAGCAGGATCTTGCTATTGTGCTAAATTATCTGATATGGATTTGAATCCACCAACCTCCTATCTCAGCCCTCTACGGTGCTGGAAGTTGGAGATAATTTTGCCCAAACACCTGAAAGTTTCTAGAGAAAATATTTATGTATACATTCTCCAGGTGATGTGGACAGAATGTCATGTTACTCCAAAAAGTCAGATTGCTCTAGGCACTGCTTGAGGTGAATGGGTGCTCCATTCATCGCCCCCCTCCCCCGGTCTTCAGTACCTGGCATCCAGATGTGCAGGTAAGGGGCTGAAGACTTCCTGACAAGCCTGCTCTTCAGTAATACATATGTAATACAGGTAATGGTATGTAAATACAGACTCCAAAGGGAAGGAGCTGCAAAGAAAGGAGATAAACCCAGGAACAAAGTGTCTTTCAACTAGAGACCCCTTCAAGCACTCTGACAGCCATACCCAGCTGGCCACACAGGCTGTAAGTTTCCACAGAGACAGATTATTTTCTAAACCTGGATCCAAAGCCCTCTGTGATTCCCCCTCCCGTGCGGTCCGTCTCTCAAGGGCTCTTGCACATTCGGCCAATTTGAAGAGCTGGGTGACTTTGGAGAGTTGTTCCCAACGACTTCCCCAAAGCTAAGGTTGAGTAAACATTTTTTTTTTTTCCATTTGCCATCCTAATTTGCCTCCTTTGACTTGATCAAGCAGATAGCCGAAGGACTTTACATATGTGACTTTTAAGCCGCTGATCACACAGAACCCTGTGATTTTGGGAGGGTTTAGCTGAATTCAGAAATTGACACTAAGCCTGGGCAATAGTGTCAGTTACGATTTCCTCTCAGTAGCTGATCTGCCCATGACAGACTATTTGATTATGGAGAGGAGGGTGGCGTGGAATAGCAGTACTTGTCAAATAATATTTCAGATCAGTTTACATTTTACGAGTATAGACAAACTACCTCATTGCTTAAGGAGTCTTTAGACAAATGTCCGTTTATTCAACAAGTTGATTTTGCAGAAGAGGTGTAGTTGTTCCCCAAGAAACGTGTCTCCTTATAAAAAGAAAATTCAAAGATATCTCCTGTGTGCAATGTGCATCCCACCCAGAATAACAGGTGAAAATGAACAGTGAAATACCCTCAATAGAGCTATTCAAATAGTTTTTAAAAAGTAAAATTAATGATGCTGCTGCTAGGAGGAAGGAGAGAGTTAAATTAAAATTGCTTGACCTATTTTACATTGCTAATGTCAATGTCCAAATTTGATTGGAAGGGTCCATCTTCCTCCCAATCCTACCTACCCGTTCACTTCCCAACAAAAGAAAGATTAGGTAGGCATTAAGAATTCTCATAAGCTGAGTGTATTAAAAAGAAAATATTATGATTAACTGTTTCTGGGCATATCATGCACTGCCATTTTATTTTCTAAAATTTTTTTCTGGAAAAAAGGAGAATTAAGTGGAATTACTTTTATTTTGGCAAGAGGAAAGTTATTTAAAATATTACGTGATAAAAAGTTTCTAGATTTACTAGTTATTAGTATTATTCTTTTGTATATGTGTTGTAATAAAGATTGAACCCAGAATCTGTTTAGATGCTAGGCAAGCCCACTGTGAAACCCCTAGAATCATTTAATATTAGTGGTTTAAATGTAATTAATTTTGGTTAGGAATTTGACTGTCTAAAAAATAAAATCATGATAACTAAGAACATTTATATCTAAGAAAATACATTTTCCCCTTGACAAAAAATTTGAAAGTCGGTGCTAAATTTGATTTTTATATGCTGTAGGACTTAACAGATACATATTGTAAGTATAGAAAACATATTGTTGAGGCTTAATGTAATAGGAAAATATTTAATTACCATAGCAGTGCCCTAGAAGAACTGCCAAATATCTGATCCATGTTAAGGTCATAGCAAAACTACCTTGCTTATAGAGAGAATTTCTTTATAATCATGACATATTGAGCAGTAAAATTAATTTTGAGAAACAAGTGACTAGAAAAAAATACCAACACATCCAGTCATTTAAAAATTCTGTGTTATTTTCTCATTCATAAGGAAAACATTAAAATGAAATCGAACTCTAAGAGCAATGCATTGATCACATCAAAAACTACATTTTGTTATGATTTGCTCATGTTCAGGATTCAATTATAAGTTACTTCCGGTTTTTCCTTTTAGAGAAATTAGAAATAAAATGCCGCGTCCTCTGTCCTCTCTCACTGTATGAACAACCACTCATTTCAATCTGATTTCTCAAAATAAATTCTGGTGAATCAAGTTGAACAAGTCTTATCAAAAAGACGTTTGCAGCTTGCATTATAAGAACTGATAAGTATGTGTGTGGCAATGGCTTAACCCTGGAGGAGAAAAACATTTAAATTATTTGTCATTGCAGAGATCCCGAAAACCTGTATGTCTGGATAATGTGTGACATATTAATGACCAAAAATCATGCATATGACAGTTTCAATCTTCTGAGGAAACTAATGTGTGTATATGTATATTGACCATTTAAAAATTACACTTCCAAAAGTACATCTATTCTAGCTTTGGAAAAGTCATTCTCTTTTGTTTTCTATAAAGAAGCTCAAAAGTCCTGAAATTCAGTACAATAAAAATATAACAGCAAGTCATAACAGTTATCTTATTCATAAAGTATCCTAGATATAAATAAAAAGTTACTTACAGTGGCAGGCATATTTTTAGTTTCACACAAACCAAAAATGAAGGAAGTAAAATTTTTCTGCAATGTCTAAGTGAACAATAGTGTGCCATGGTCTCGGTCTCATTACATTTTTCATATTATTATTCTTAGCTAGCTTTGAATGAAAGTAAGAGCCCTGACATGCCCAGCTCTTCGAGCATTAGATCGGAGTGTTTTAGCTTTATCATATCAAACATTTTCCATATTGAAAAATAAAAAGCTGTATATAAAAGTAAGAAAGCACAATACATAAAAAACACTTTAAATAAGATTTTCTGTCTGTAATCCGGACATGATAGTGGTGTTTCTATTCCATTTTTAATGACAAGATTGTATCTGTTCAGCTTCAAGGTTATTATCTTTGAGACTTTTCAGAAGGGGTAATGGGGACCAGGAGATGTAAATGAAAACCAATGGATGACACTGAAAACCAGCTCAGTGATGATAGCGCAGCTGCAGCGTTCTCTTACCACGGACTAACCCAAATCTATTAAGACTTAGTGACGCCCCTTCTCTCTGTAAAGCTCTCCTAAACCATTGTCAATCATCCTCAACCTCCATTTTTAGGTCATTATACTATAAAGCCATTCTGCTTAATGCTGTGAATGCTTAAAAAAAACTTGCTGCTTGTCTTTAACAATTCGATTAACTAGCCTATTAAGATGGTGCTTGTGTCAGCGACATATGATAGCTCTAGCGAGAGCACAGTGAAAGTTATTTCTCTGTTCCTCTGTAGGTAGGAGCAAAGAGAAAATACACCAACAATATGTCAGATGTGAGGTGACAGTTCAAGCAGGAGTCCTCAAACACAGAGCCACTGACTGGGACCTACAATCTGGCCTTGGAAAGACTGATGAGTGTGAGCAGGAAAGGAGCCTCTTGTCCTTGTGCTCCTATTGGGTTCTAACGTCGCTGTTGGCTATCCTCCAACATCCCACTGCTGAGCAAATACCTCCCTACCTCTGTGAGAGAATGATCTCAACTGAGCTAGTCTCTGGTGTCAAGAAGTTTGGGGATGGCCAGATAAAAGTGTACAAGAAAGACAACACAGGAACCTGAAGTGATGGAAAGAAAGTGACAGGAGAATTCATATTATACACGTAGTAGAGAAAAGCTTCCTTAATAAGGGGGCATGTGGACAAAAACCAGAGTGGACTGAGCAGCTTTTACTGAGGAAAGGGAATTTCAGACATGGAATATAGTTGTTGAAGTCATTAAAACAAAAACATGCCTTCGGTATTTGAGAATTTGGGAAAACACCGAAAGGTGGGAAGTTGAGACCTCAGAGGAAGCCATGTGTAGTCATGGAGGATACGGGTTTGAACTCTGATAGCATGGGAGTTTTTATCATCAGACTATTTTAAAATGCAGAATGATTAAGCTTTGAATGTTTTCTATGCTTCAACTTTGATTTTGGACTTCATGCCCCAGCCTGCCATTTTATCAGCCCAGCTGCAGGGAATCCTTGGGTTCAGTCTACAGACTCTTCATCTAAACCCATTCTACATCTGGATGGAGAAAAGCATGCCATGATATTACGTTGACTTTCAGAAACCATCTGACATTTTCAGTTTTATGACTAATATGTTTCTTTGCTTTCTAAGACCCAAACCTGACCAACTATGATCACTTTGTGATAAAGCTGTCATTTTTCAGTTACAGATACCTTTTCATCAAAATATGCAGGATCTTGAATCAGTTTAGGGGAAACAACAGTCAGCACAAACAAAATCTTTGCTATGAAAAATAAGCCAGAAATACTGCCACTAGTAGTTCTTCATTTTCTTGGTCAATTTCTTAAAAGAATCTTTTCTTTCACTGGTGGCAAAAGTCAGAGAGGTAGTATTAAGATTATAACACAAACAAGGACTGGGGAAAATAAGTGGAAAATATTCAAATTTTAGAAAGATCCTCTCCAAGCATGCAATAAAAAGAATTTCAAATTGAGTTCTCCCCCTCACAGTGTCACATGAGTGTTTCTACCAAGGTGACAATCTAAAGACTTATTCTATTGCGCTATTACATTAAAAGCATTGGTACATGTGTTAAATTGACTAAAGAGATAAGAAAGAAATAAACTATTCATTGCTTCGGAGGGCAAATACACAAGTAATTGAACTTATGAATCACGCTTACTTAACTGCCTCCAGTGATGCAATTTTATAAAGAATGAATTTAGAAGTAAAATGTAGCTAAAATGCTCAGTTAGTGCTTAGTGCAATTTGGGGAGCTCTTCACTGTAAGCACTGTTTCTTAAGCTTAAATATGGAACAGTAAATTGGGACTGCTATGGTTTGGATGTGGCATGTTCTCCAAAAGCTTCATCTATTTGGATGTGGCAGGAAACCTACGGAACTGTGTTCTGTTAAGAGTGGGGCCTGGCCAGAAGGGATGGAAACCTGGGGCTTGATAGAGAAGGGAAGATCAGTGGGGCTTGACCTGGATAGGGCAGATTCCTGGAAATGATCTCTAAGGATTCAGGTGAGCTCTGCCCTTCCTTGTGTACTTGGTTTCCTGTCTGCCATTCTATGACAAGCTCCCCTCTTCCCAGTCCTCTGCCATGTGCTCCCACCATTGTCAGCTGGCTATGAATGGACTGAAACCTTCTAAAACCCGTGAGCTAAAACAAATCTTTCCTCCCTAAAATTATGGACATTGGGTAGTCTGTCCAAACAACGAGGAAGTACCTAATACAGACATTGGTACCAGAGAACTGGGGTTGGTGCTGTGACTTTATCCAACAGTGTGATTTAGAAGCCTTCGGAACTAGTTTGAGGGTGGAGTTTGGAAAGGTTTGAAGATGTCAGCTAAAGGAAATTTAGAATGCTGTGAGCCAAGCTTGAGGGAAGATTATGAACAAAGCTCAGAAGACCAGAATGCTAATTACAGTATGGTTTGTAAAGGCCAAGCTCAAGAGGCTTCACATGGGAAGGAGGACTTTATTGGCAATTAATCTAAAAACTATGTGCATTATGCTCTAGAAACTTGTGCCAATATTTTGCCCCTGCCCTAAGACATTGACTGAAACTGAGTTTAAGATGGTGGACTACCTCAACTGGTTGAGTAAATTTCAAGGCAGCCTAAGTTCACACTGTCACATGGGTACTTGTCATCTCTTTAAGCTAACTCTCTAACCATCAATAATAGTTTGTGTCCTTGTGATTAGATGCTCTACGGGAAAGACCTCCTCCCTACCCCTGGGACCTCAAAGAGAATCAGCACCCTCATCATGCCCAGCAGCTGTGAAGTCACCTCCACCGCAGTGTCCTTAATGAGCCAGCACTACCTCTGGCCAACAGTTACAAGGAGCCCTTTTCTCTCCCGTGAGCCACATGAGAACTTGCACTACTGCCTCCTCTGTCAGGAGCAAGGTGGCCACCACCCTCTACCAAGATCATGGGAGAGAAGATGAAGCTCCAAAGAAGGCCTAGATTTTTAGAGTATAAAGAAGTCCAGGCCTTAAAGATAAGCAATAGATATTTAAGTTATATTACGGTTCAAATTTGGAATATTCCTCCAAAACCTCATGCATTTGGATGTTCTGACTTTTCTATGGAATCATGTGATGTTAGGAAATGAGGGCCTGGTCTGGAGAGGGGATTATGGGTGTGAGGTGGATTACAGGTATGTGGTGGGTAACAGGCACGTGGCACATCATAGATTACAGGTATGTGCATAAGATTATAGATTACAGGTGTGTGATGGATTATAGATGATAGGCTTTTAGTGGAGGATTAAACCTGAAAGGGGCAGAACACTGAGATTGGATCTGGAAGCTATTGGTCACTGGGACAAGACCTGGAAGGATGTGTGCTATCTCCTCCCTTTTTTCTGAAACTTGGCTTCCTGTTTGCAATGCTGTGAGGAGCTGCCTCCGCCTCCACCTCCAACGTGTGCTTCCACTGTTGCCAGGCGCTCATGAATGGACTGTGACCTCTGAAGCTGTGAGCTAAAATAAACTTTCCCCCTCTTAATCTGTGTATGTCACGTATTGATTCACAGTAAGGGAAGAGTAACTAAGACATGTTACCTGATAATGATTTTAAGACAGCAGTGATTAAAAAGAGAAAAGCATCATCAAGCAATTATAGACTGGAAACAAATTTTAAAAGTACAAAGCTTCAACAGAAAAACTCTAGAAGGACTAATGGAGCACCAATATTTAAAAAAAGAAAGGAAAATAGTAGATAACTCAACAATAGAATATAAAAACAAAGGAAATAATCAATGACCTTGAAATTAGAACAATTACTCCATATGAACAACAGAACACACACACACACACACACACACACACACACACACACACACACACACACACACAAAAACTACAGCCTTCCAGGCTTTCACAAAAATATATTTATGCCTTTAGAGTTTGTGAGAAAAAGAGAAAGCATACCTGAAAAACAAACAGTGAAAACTGACTGAAAACTTTTCAAACTCAGCAAAAAACAAAATCTGCAAACTCAAGGTGCTGAGCAAACCCTAAAACGTATAAACCCAGAGAAATTTATGCCAGTACCCATTATATTTAAACTTGTGGAAACTAAAGACAAAGTTATCAAAAGAAACCAGATTAGCTGACACCTTTTTTAAAGGATAAAACAATTAAATGGTAGCTGACTTAACATCAGAAATGGTAGAAGCCAGAAGAAAGTTCTGGGCAGGTGTTATCTCTATTACAAGGCTGAGTAAGACAAGGCAAGAAGCATTGATGGTTGTTTTGCTGTGATTGACAGAAATAATTCATTCTGAACCACAGTACAATGCCCACCTCCTACTGCCACCCTGCTTAGTTTGTCGGAGAAAGTGAACTACCCCTTTGCAGTCATCCACAAAAAGGAATCACCCACTCACCATCCTACATTCAGTGAAAGGATCCTTTAGTAATGAAAGAGAAACCAAGTGCTCACATAAACTAGAGTAGGAAAGAAAAGGAAGAGAACTGGGAAAAGTAAAGCAAACAAAAAGCAAACAAGATTTAACATGCAGACTGAAGCCTTTATGATGACATAAAAAGTAACCGGCCGGGAGATTATGTGTCACGCAGCTACTAAATGCAGATAGCAGGGGCAACTACACTAACATCACATCAAATCAAGTCATTGGTATTTTCATTAGTATTTTGTTTGTAATTCTTTGGATGACAGATGATGTTGTGTATCTTTTCATATGTTTATTTCTGTGGAGCTGTCTTCTTTGAGAAGGTGTCCGCTCAGAACTATTGCCTATTTCTGAATTGGGCTGAATAGTCTCTTTCAGTTTAAGGTCTATTTGTTGGTAGTGCTGGAGGCTGAGCCCTGGGCTTGATGCATGCCTGGCACGTGTTTACTAATGGGCTACATCCTAATCTTTATTTTTTACTTTTAATTTTAGAGTTGTCTGTGCAAGTGTCTATTCTGTTAGAACTTTTCTCCCAGTATGTGACTTTTTTTTTTTTCTTTTTACCCTTGTAAGAGCATCTTTGATGAAGTAGAATGCTTTAGTTCTAGGTAATGCCATCTGCTCATTTTTTCTTCCATGCATCCTTCTTTTGTGGCTGTGCAGCCAAGTCAAAATCACTTAGACTTTCACCGGTTACCCCCTAGGACTTTATTTTTAATTTTGCATTTAACATCTAGGTATATTAAATATCTTGAGTTAATATTTATACAAGATGTAAAATCTCTGTCTAGATTTATGTATTCATTTGCACACGGATATACAACCCTTCCAGCACCATTTGCTGAAATGGCTGTTCCATTGTACACTCTGTCTTCTTTGTCCAAGAGCAGTTGGCTACATTATCGTAACTATTTTTGAGGTATTTTATTCCATTGATCTCTAATTCACAAGCTTTTAACAATTTTTCTTAATGGTTTATGTTGATTCAAGTTGATTTTTACTCCTTGTACTTGAAATAAATCAATTATTCAAAAACAGAAGGAGAAATTCCTAGTCAAGTACACTTTAAATCATATAATTTGGTTTTGTTATTTGTTTATGAGTATTCTGTCTCTTAACTCTCTGGCTTATATAATTTTTAAGTAAGTTACATTTTGAAGCATGCATGTATGTGTGTGTAATTTGCAAATATTACAGTTCTTTTTCCACTTTTTGACCGTTATTTTATTTTCCTAATGATATCCTTCAAAGCAAAGCACAAAAAAATAGTTAAATTTTAGTAATACTCAACTTGTTCTTTCTCTAAAGGCCGATGCTGTTTTTATGTTTAAGAACATCTACTTGTGTCAAGGACATAAAGACTCTTATGTTTTGTTCTGGAAGTTTTGGCTTATACACTTAAATCTATGATCACTTTGGATTAAACTTTTGTGTTTGGTTGATGTCATATAAATTTATTAAAATATGGTTATATACATGTCACACATCATCAGTAGAAAAGAATAGTCTTCCACTCATATTGTCATATTCTCTTTGGAAGAAAAATCATAAGCAATTATTTCTGAATATTTCAATTCTTTTCCATTAATATAGGAAATCTAGTTTAATGCAAATTCTACACTGTCTCTATTAAGGTAGATGCATAATGTATCATGAAATTAGGTATTGGTAAGCCTCCAATTCTATCCTTTGTTTTTAAATTTTTTTTGTGTAATTACATATTAAAAATATACCATAAAAATGATAATCAATCTATAACAAAATAGTAATAATTAGAGAAAATTGCTTTAGTTCGTTTGGATTTTTGGATTTCCACACTATTTTAGAAGCAAATTGCCAATTTCTACACAAAAGTCTACTGAGATTTTGATAAAGATTTTATTAAATTCATAGCTTAAACTATTTTTATGTAAATTGTTATCCCAACAATACAGTCTGGAATGTCTATTTTAAATTTTCTTATTTTTTTTCTTAAGAATGTTTTATAGCATGCATTGTACAATTATTTTACTTCTTTTGTTAAATAGTGAGTAGAAGTTCTTTACCTGAAAGTAAAAGCTACATCTATTCTTAGTTTGCTAAGAATTTGTATTATTAATGGATGGTAGATGTCCTCAAATATTTCTTCTGTGCTGTTTGCCTTTTATCCTATTAACATATTATATTAACAAATTTTAGATGGGTAGCAAATCTTGAATTTATTGAATAAATCCCAGTTGGTCATCACATATAATCTTGTTTGTATGTTTTATGTATGGCAGAATTGAGTCTGCTAACAATTTATTAAGAAATATTAATTATGTTTTCCGGCTCTGTGATGACTTTGGTTATAGCATCAGGGTAATGCTAACCTCATAGAATGAGTTGGGGAGTATTTCTTTCAGCAAATGCTGCATATTTTTAAATATTTGATAGAAATCACTGACAAAGCTCACTGGGGCTGGACTTTTCTTTGTGGGAAAGCTCTTAGATGCTAATCTAAAAATTCTTGTTATCAAAAAGTCTATTTCTTTTTGTAGTTTCAGCAGTCCGTGGCCTTCTCTAAAAATTTATCTTCTTAATATAAATTGTGTAATTTAATGTTATAAAGTTGTTCACAACATTCCCTTAAAATCCTTTTAATTTTTTTGTAGAATTGTCAGTGTTGGCCTTTGTAGGATAGGAGAAATCTGAGGAATATCTGGGGAGAGGGAGATCATTTTGATACATAAGAAAGAGAATTCTGAAAAGCACACACTTGCTATTACATGCCTTCAGAGCAACCCTTGCTGATAACCTCAGAGCTTCCTGCAGGGAAATCATTGTACTTCTCACAAAATGTCATGGTGTGGTTAGGTTCCCATCCAGATCTTCTCAACC